>JASDQU010946729.1:0-18130 GCA_032191745.1 Picea mariana | reverse complement strand
TGTCTGCAATTCACTCTTGAACCCTAAGAATATATCCTCTATTTGAGTTTGAATGGTATCTTTAATTTTTTTATCAATCATTGCCTCTAGCTCTATTTGGAGTTTTACGTCTCTTTCTTCACTCCTTTTTTCTAATGTTTCTAACTCTATTTGGATTTTGGCATCTCTCTTCTCTTTTTTTTTTTTACTGATTCTATATAATCGTAAAGGATCTCTAGGGTGATTTTGGGGGGCCTCCCCTTGTTAGGTTGAGTTTTTGGAATACATGGTGGAGTGCTCATATTGAAAAGAAGAGAAAAAAGATATAACAATTATTATTATGGATTGACTTTATCTCTCAAATCAACTTTTACTTCTAAAACTTAAAATAAATAAATAATAAAGTATATTTAAATCTCTTTACATAAAATTAAAATTGAATCAGAGTAAAAAGTGACTCAACTCATTTCAGATGTCACTTTTTACTTTGAATTGATAATATATTATAATAATAGTTTTAAATTTTATTTTGAATTAATAATAAATATTTTTTATAAAAAAACTAAATCAATAAATTTAAATAATGATATTTGAAAAGAAATATTTATATACGAGGTGATCTATGTTCCATATATAAATATATTTTTTGTTTCTCATTTTCTAAAATTATAAATATATAAATATATTTTGTTTTTCTCAAAGTATAAATTTAAATAATGATATTTGAAAAGAAATATTTATATATGAGATGATCTATGTTCCATATATAAATATATTTTTTGTTTTTCATTTTCTAAAATTATAAATATATAAATATATTTTGTTTTTCTCAAAGTATAAAATATAAAATATGATTTTAATATAATGATAATATGATGATGATGATGATTAATGTTCACTAATATCAAATTGGTCTATCATACTTTAATAGGGTAAGGGATTACTTGCAATTCTATAGAATTTTGTTTTTGTGCTCGAAAAACATTAAGAGAAGATTTTCAATATCATCATAGTTTTGTTGAGTTAAAAGGTTAAGAAGGTTGGTAGTGTGACAAATATATTGAAATTGAGATCTAATCTGGGTATAGGCTCGACAATCTAAGAGAAATTTATTTTCATCTTCAACCTTTTTAGCGTCACAAAGGTGAGACACTATTTCATCCCATGACGTTTTAGGAATTGACCAATGTCCAGTGTCACTATGGAGCTCGTGAGAATTTGTTCTTATCTTAGCAAGGCTTTTTTCTTTTTCTTTACACTTGTCAAAACAAAGAGATAATTTTGATCTTCTAGATTAGGGTTGATTGCATCCTTATAATACCTTCATTTTCTTTTTTCCTCTAACTCTTTAACACACCACATTTCTCCTTAAATTTTGATTTAATGATATTTTTAATAGTATCATTATTTTCATGATTCTCCAATAGCTTAGCCAATACTAGGCATCTTTATGCCATCCTCACTTGAGTCGAAGGTGGTTACGACTAGATTTTGAAACAATTTTAGGAATCGTTTTGTCTTCCATGTTGTTTAACTTGTTCTTATGCATTAGGTATCTAATCATAGCCATGCTATCAATGGGGGAAAGGCTTGCCTCTAAGAGGAGGGTGGGATAGGGCATATTTCCTTTAATTTTGAGATTATAGGTTATAAAATTCTTTTGGATTTTCTCTATATTTCTCCAAGATTCACAATAGATACTGCATCCCTAGACTTCACATCCATATAGAATAACACGCGTAACAAGAGTCTCAAAGAGAAGTTTCTTCTTATCCCATATCTAAAGATCGGTTGATTTACAATTGTTTTCAAGCCCATAATAATCTTTTCATTCCCCAATAATCCCTTTTTCAATGTTATAAATCTAGTTGATTTTGTGGTAAATATCGATTCCAAGATATTTGTATGAAGTCACTTCCTCCAAGTTGTTTATTTCATATACGAAGGTATCATAAGTGATATTATTAGATTTAATGATTGTGACCTTAGTCTTGTCAGTGTTAATAGTCATACCCATATTGGAGGAAAAATACTTGAGGATTCTTAGTTTGTTTTCAAGATTGTGGGGACTCCTTGCCATAAGAATGATACCATCAACTTAAAGAAGAAGAATGATGACTATACCAATGAGAGTAGGGCCAGAACAAACTGCTTCTTCTAAGCAATCTTCTAACTTGTCAATGTATATGCCAAAAACGGTAGGGGACAAGGGACAACCTTGCTTGAATCCAATACTGCAGTTAATGTCTTTCGACCAACCCTCAATGTTCTTAAACGTGGAAATAATAATCTCATACAGCCTTATTGCAACATCCCTCAAATTGAAAGGCACTTTTATCTCTTCCAACCTATTCCAAAGGTTTTTCCTAGGGACCGTGTCAAATGATTTTCTAAATTCAACAAAACAACAAAAGAGATTGGTTTTAGTATTGCAGAACTCCTCTGCAATGATCCTAAAGGTAACAAGATGGTCCACAGTTGAATGATATCTCATAAACTCGGTCTGGCCTTTATCTCTTTTACCGTGACTTTCTATCCAAAGGTTAATCTTCTTTTCCAAAATAATTCCATAAAGCTTGGCTAAAATCGGGCTAATCATAACGGTCCTATAATTAAAGGAATTGTTTATATCCTCATTTTAAAAAATAGGAACAATGAGACTTTGTGTTCAAGGTTTAGAGAAGCCCTGCTTAACTGCTAAATTGAAGAACTTGTGTCAATGAGGGATGAAGATAGACCCTTCAATTTTAAAAATTCCAGCTTGGTAATCTTCAATACAACAACGAATAACCAAGCATCTAATCCGCATATCCACCCTCCTCACATACAACAGAAATTCCCCAACCCACCAAGGGCGAGCGTAGCTCACTGGCACCCGCCAACAACCGCCACTGCTCACCCCGGCCCGGGACACACACTGCCCACCAACGACACGCTCAACGCCAACCAACCAACATCGGTTGAAAACACGTGGCCAATTACCGAGACTAGAACTAGCGGAGATGGTAGTAGGTAAGCTGCACTTTAAACGCTTAAAGCACACATTCCGTCATCTTTCGTCAATTTTCGAGTTATGGCCCCCGATGCGTAAAACCTACCGAGATATGAGCTCAAAAGGGTAGTGTCCTTATCTTTACCTAAATATCATTTTACATAATAATTACTCTTCTAAACTTTATATTAAACTTTTATTATATAATCACCTAAATTAAATAGAGTAGAATAGAAACCATCTTACATAAAAATTACTCTTTTAGACTTTATATTAAACTTTTATTACATAATCACCTAAAGTAAGTAGAGTAGTTAGACCACTAGTGCATCATAAGATTCCATCCATGACACAAAGAAGTTTTGAGACATCGACCAATAATCCCAAAAGGATATTATCTAAGGAATGCCACTCTCTAACCAACTTTAAAAAAGTGACATTTAAAAGGATTTCGATTCTCTCCTAACAAAAGGAATTGACTTACCAAGAGATACAAATATTTATTTTCTTAGTTGTCGAAACAATAGAATTCGGCTTTCTCCATTAACAAAGGGAAATTATACAAATGTTAGTGGACGTCCCACTCTCCATATGTTTTCGAATCATGATGTAATTTAGTTTATGCCCAAGGAATCCATTAACACGTAATTGCTTATCCATGTAACTCAAACTTTACATTAATAATGTTCTTTTAAGTATATAACTACTCAAACTTAGTTGCCACGTGAACTTAATTGTTAATATTCGTGGCCATCTCCCGATCGTAGCAGGCCACGTGCTTGCCAATAGACCCTGCAGTTTTAGTTGGACGAGTCTGCCTGTCTGGTGCGTGACAGGTGGAAAATGTTGAGGATTCAACTACATGTTTGTGGCGTATGACGAAAACAAATGCAATCATGATTTGCACAGCCAATTCTATCTTTGCAGAGGAATGACGTACAATAAACTACCTGCATTGTTTGGGAGGTCGGGAAACCAAATCATTTTACCTGACAACCACACTTGCTTTCTATCACGGGTGTATTTGGTCCTCCATAGTGAGGTGGCCTTGTTATTTGTGATCAAAAGCTTGTGAATATATATCATTTCTAATTGAAAAAATTGAAAGGCCCTGTTATTTGTACTCAAAAGCCTCTGAATATATATTATTTGTAGTTAAAAATTTCAAAGTTTGCACTTCATGTTAATCATTCAATCAAAATTTACAATGATGGTATTAAACATCAACTATCATAGAAGTATTATTTTGTATTTCACCATTCCAAACAGCTCAATAAATCATTGGCATTACTCTTTCACAAATATTTGACACTATGTCATAAATAAGTTATCTTTTTCTAGTGCTTACTATGTTTCTATTAATGTTTGTATGTTTTTATTCTTATTCTACATGTTTATATGATCATGATAAGAGGGAATTATGTTGCTCATATAAGGACGATAAGAAGTCTAGTGACCAAGGTCATCCAACTACAACACTCTGCCTTAGATGAGAAGATAAACCATGGTGTTGTTGAAGATAATTTAAATATAAAATGTTGAAGAGCATAATGGTGCAAAGGCTGAAGGTGTTTCTCCAACATCAATTGTGCAAGGTTCAAGTTCAACCAAGAAGATTAGTGATATCAGAGGCTAGAGAGAAGAAGATATGATGAAGGAAACTGATGATGTTGAATTCAATGGATATTCGATGAGAGACTGTGAAAAAAAATGGAATTGCACCAACATCATTGCATTATTGGCTAAATGATCTCACACACACACAAAGAGGAAAGGACCTCTTACATTGTTAATTGAACAAGAGGAGGTAGAAGTAGTTTCTTAATGCAAGGAGATTGTTGAATTGGGCTATGGGCTAGATTTCATACAACTAAAGGCCAATGTTGCTCAAATCTATCAGTGGAGGCCAAATCCATTTAGAGATGGATTTCCTAAAAATCCATTTAGAGATGGATTTCCTAGGAAATCATGATGGGTAGGGTTTAATAAAATACATCCAAGGCTTGTATTGCAAACAACAAAGGGATTGGATAGACACATATCATTGAAGTTATGCCTTACAGTTGTGACCAAGTCCTATCACACTCTATCTAATGCCTATGAGAAACATTCTTAGAGTCTAGAATGTATATGGAACTATGGCAAGATTTGTTTACAAGATAGAAAGATTTGTGGCATGTGGCTATTTTCCAAGAGAGAGAGAGAGAGAGAATGTGCCAAAAAAATTTCCCAAGACCAGGGAGTGGATAACTATTCTATGTTGTGTAAATGTAATCGTTCTATCGATCCTTGGGTTTTATTTGTTCAAGGGAAAGGCTTGATTAAAGAGCTATATTATAAATTCTAAGCAAAAAACATGCATGTTTGCACATCCCAATGCATCATAAATTATAGAGGCTAATGCAAGCAACCTAGACATACAAGGATTTTTTATTACTAGCATGCAATTAAACCCACATGTAAGCAAATCCATAACTAACATTACAAACAATTTTACCAGCATAGGGCCTCTCTTTACCAACATGCAAGCAAACCCATAACCACCCATGCAAAGCAAACCAAAGTAGCATGTTCAAATTACCCATATCAAAGGTCGATTAGCTAAATCCACAACAACCCACAATGATACAAATATTGCCAAGATATTGCCCATATTAGAGGTAGAAATTCTTCAACTTTGCAAATGTTTATGGTCTTAAGGATTTTTTTTACCAACATGCAAGCAAGCCCATAAACCCATAGATTAATTAGATAACCCATAACAACCCATGAAAATTACAAACATCACCAAGCTATTGAAGTCTCTTAGAGCTATAATTTTTTCAACTTTCAACTATTAGAGCTCGAATTTTTCTACTAGCATGCAAGAAAATCCATAAACCCACATGTAAAGCAAAGCAAACCCACAGGTTGAAGTCCCAATAACTTGGTAGTCATTTGTAAGAAAAAACATTTCTAGCATCTAAGAAAACCCATAAACACACATGCAAAGCAAATCAAACCCACAAGTCAAAGTTCCAATAGCTGGGTGATTGTTTGTAAGAAAGCCCATAGGAAACATGCAGGAAAACCCATAAAATCACATGAAAAGAAAATACATAACCTCCCATGCAAAGAAAACCAAAGAAACATGGCCAATTACCCATATCGGAGGTCACTTAGCTAAACCCACAACAATTACAAACATATGTACCCAACCAATTACCCACATCAAACAAACACTTACTAGCAATTAGATTTCCTTGAAGAATAGGATGTGTTGAAAAATATAGTACTAGAGGTTCATAAGATAGTAGGATTGAAATTTGACAGGAAACATTTTTCTTGTGCCTAAATCCATACTTCATGCAATATGATGAAACCCACCATTTTTTATTGCAACAAATGCCACATTAGTTGTTTAGGGTAGAGTAAGTTCATGCAACAGGAAATAAAAGAATTCAATAGGAAAAGACTGAAATATTACTTACCTATCTCCAAAACAAATGATTTGCAAAGGCCAAAAACCAATTGCAAGGGATTGCTCCTCTCTTCTTCTACTTGGTTGCACATCCCAATGGAACAAAGTCTTGAACCCACCCTTAGGTACAACAAATGGATGAGGGCAATTGTTTTCATTGACAAGAGGGATCCCATGACCATAAACCAAGTAGATAGAATTGTAAGCCATTGTACCACAAACAATCCATTAATGCACCATGAACAACAAGCTTACACACTACCACTAGGGAAAGGTCTCTCCATTTCGGGGTGGAGAGACTACTCCACTTTTGGTGGAGAAAAAATTGCAAAGGAAATGGAGAGGGTTGGGAAAATAGTCTAAAGGGTGGGACAGAAGGCACAATAAATGCCCCAGTAAAGACCACAACCATCAAGACATGTAGGCCCAACCATGTAGATGTTGTTGTGTGCCACACCGACTCATCCATGTGGCCAATTTTCTGTGGAAAAGAAGGTGCACCACTACTGGTGCCCCTCCCCTCATTGATGAAACTATTAGAGTTAAAGAAAACTGAAGAGACAAACTGATGTGACAATGACACATGTGAAATATGTGAAGATGATACATGTCATTAAATAAAATGCTACTGATTTCGAAAAAATAAAGTTAAATTGTTGGTTGGCTAGTTGTTTGATAGAGTGGTGTATTTTTACAATAAAAAAAATCAACATATAAGTATGAAAGTGAAATCATTAAGTATTGAATCACATTTATGTATTTATATGTATATCAAATAATATTAATTTGTTTTTTGAATAAAGCTTCACAGAAAGCCCATTGAATACTTCCTCGTGATCCATAGATGGTAAGCGGGGTAAATTGTATCCCCAAGGAGCATGAGAGTCAAACCTGTGACCTCCCCGACTTCGGGGGACAACACGCACGTCTGGCATCATGACCAATTGAGCTAACCCTTAGGGCTCAAATAATATTAATTTTTACATGAGATATCATGGCACGTATACCTGTTAAGAGATTACCCAATAATCCCACAGATATGTCAAAGAAATTTAACTACCTCTTAATCCTAAAATGACATGTCGAAGTATTTTGACTCTCTCCAACCAACAAAAGGCATTTACTTACCCAATCAAATATTTTTGTATGTTTCACATAACATAAATATTTTTTTTCTTTTTAGTCCCTATTGACCATGAGAGGGGACAACTAGTAATCGATTTGCATGTTTTTTTATGGTTAATAACCTTCTCTTTACCTGATGCCCTCAATTTTTTTCAAATCTTTAAACTTCAACTTAGGATAGATTTAATTTTTTCCACATGTACACAAGTAGTTGTTTGAGATTATATTGTTGACCTTTCACTCAAATATGAAGAAAATACTTCACATTACTCTCTACAAGGCTTCATATGTTATGGAAACCCCTAATTTTTTTGTCATAATCATAATATATATTGAAATACCAAAAACAACCATATTACTATGTTGGCTAAACCATGCCAGTGGCGATGAAAACTGGCTAAGGTCATGGCAATGGAAGCCATGCCCTAGTATGTTTCTTTTTTTCTATCAATTGCTTCTACTTAGGATTCACTTAGACCACACACATTCCCTTCTTAGGGTTCAATTCAACCATATACAACCCTTGAATATGATTCACTTTGACCACATACAACCCCTACTCAAGATTCACTTCAATCACATACAACCCTTGTTTGCAAAGGAGGTATTTTTTCACTAGCATTGGTCCAATAGGTGGTGTTACTTTCACGAGATAGCTTGCATAGTCATGCGAATCAATTGCTTAAACAATAGAAGAACCCACTTCTAAAGAAGCACACCTTCACTTACCTTTGGTGATTTGGGCATTCTTGTTTTGGAGGACAAGGTTGATGTTGCCTTTTGCTACCTAATCATTTAATTCATTCCAACAGGTTCTCCAAAGTGTATTTCTAGCTAAGGTTCTAATTTTTTCTTTCTCTTTCCTCCTATGATTATTTTCATGGATGGTAGGATGACCACTAAAAATTCAAAAATGGAATAATATGAATGCTATGTGCAATGGAACTTGAGGTTAAATATGATGTGTTCCTTTCTTCAACTAAATGTAGAAGAAATCCCCTTGTATTTGGAATCCCTAAATCATCAACTAAAGTGATTGCGTTCATAACACTGCCCAATCTATATATCTACAACAATTCATAAATATTCCACCAATGCAATATTGAATTCTTCAAGTTTTGAAGCCAATCCACAAATAATAAATGTAGGCTAAGAGATGAAACACAGGTCTTCTCTGTCCTTTATTTGATTATAGTCACCCCAATAGCCTGCTTCAACATCATAGAAAAAAACAATTGGATCCAACCCACAATTATCATCTTTGACAAACTCAGTTTCCATAAGTTATTCAATGGAAACATTTTCCCTCGCCTCTAGATTTGATAGATCAAATTAGCTTTCACAAAGATTACTCCCACCCAACAAAGTATCATTGTCTGTTACATCATTGATATAAATTTCAATACATGATTCCAATACATCAACTCATAACCACTGTCTTGTGTCAACCCCACTTCTACTTCTACCCTATCATCTAATATTTCTACTCTCGCCCAACCCAAGATCTTTTGGATTCTTAACAAACACCTCCTAGAATCCAAAAACTACTTTATTAAAGGTAAATCTTTGCATTCCACATGGTTGAGTGAACAATAAGCATAAGGATAATGAGGTTTTAGAGAAAATTTCTAAACCCCATCTTAACCACATTCTTAACATATCTTATAAATCTGATAAAAGAGTAATAAATTTATATCTTTTCTTCATACAAATAGATAAAAATGAATAAAAACTAATTTTTTTTTGAAACATACTTATTTTTTCAAACAAAAATCATTATGATTTTACCATTATGTATTCTTATATACTTATTTTTTCAAACCAAAAGTCATTATGATTCTACCATTATGTGCTCTTATATTTTTATAGTAACATTTGTAACTAGTCAAAATTTATTGTAGGTCTAATACTTGATTTGTAGGTCCAATACTTGATTCTATAGGCAATCCATCTTCTTATTGACCATCCTCTTTAGAATGGGATGAATCCTCTATACTTCCATGAGTTACCTCAAGATTCTAGAATCCATCTTCTTATTGACCATCCTCTTTAGAATGGGATGAATCCTCTATACTTCCATGAGTTACCTCAAGATTCTAGTCATTGCATCCATTAACTTCTGAACATCGACTCTGTAATAGGCACCATCTAGTAGGCAATGCCCTATTCGAGAAGCAGGAAGAGGAGACCAAAGACCTATGGTAAGGTCTATCGCACCTACATGGTAGGTGATCTACAATGGGATGAGGGTCATGGCAGCAAGAGGAGGGCAATGATGTGGAGATTTTGATTGGACTTTGCAATGTTAAACATCGCACCTACATGGTAGGTGATCTACAATGGGATGAGGGTCATGGCAGCAAGAGGAGGGCAATGATGTGGAGATTTTGATTGGACTTTGCAATGTTAAACACCATGAAGCTTGTTGAGACATAACACCAATTAATGTACACAAATAAATGTAAGCTATATGTTTGATGTTGTCTTGCCATGTGTGTTCGTGCAATGGTGCTTCCAATGACTAAGAATTGTTCATACATCCTCCCAATATCTATCATTATCAACCATCTTGTTGCATACATCTCAAACTTCCTAGAAATGGGGCTCAAGTTATTTTGTATTTACATGTGGAACTTTAGAAATGGGGCTCGATTATATTATCTTGACAAGTGGAATTTGCAAAAGTGTGAAGCTTTGGTAATGTGGCTCAAATTTCAATTATATTATCTTTACAAGTGGAATTTACAAAAGTGTGAAGCTTTGGAAATGGGGTCCAATTATATTATCTTTACCAGTAGAACTTGCGAAAGTTCTTATATAGTGTAGTTGTAAAGAGTTAGTGAAAATATGGTTTTTTAAAGAAACTAGTTAAAACTACTTTTATATTAGAAGATAGTAACATCTTGAAACATAAAATTAGTGGCCTCGATTAATGTCCCAATGCAGGGAGCTAGCAAGTTTCTCACAAAGACTAACAAAAATTGGTGCAAAACTTTGTTTAGGGATTTTTAATTATTATAAATATAATAATTAATTATGATATATTATAATGTGTTACAGTAATTTGGTTTTATAATCCATACAAATACATATACATTAATTTGGTTTATATGATCCTACACAGATAAAGTGTGGTTTATATGATCCTACACATTATATGATCCTACACTAATAAAGTGTGGTTTATATGATCCTACACAGATAAAGTGAATAGTAAAATTAGGAAATTAAATTTTTGTTATTTGTACATCATGTACATATTCCTAAAAATGGATGGTTTGAAATTGTTAGGTTTTTGCATTGGACTTTTATATTAATATCAATATGGGCTCACTTATTAAGGGTTTATTCTATTTCCAACAACATAATTTAGGACTCAACATGTTAGTTTAACTATAAAGGACATTTGTTTTTTAACAAGGTCATATTTGCAAGACAAAGAAGTTCAACACTTCAAGATTTGATTCCCACTAGGATGGCGGGCCTAAATTTGGAATCCCTGAATATTTATCAAAACAATATGGTTAGAAAAATACCTTCAAACTTGGGTTCATTTACTAGTCTCACATAGCCAAAACTCTTCTCGAATAGATTCACCATTACTTAACAAGAGCTTGCTCTTATTGTGCTTGTTTCCCCATCAAATTCAACTCTACACTAATTGTTATAAACTTGATAAGATTGATAAATCCAAAATTTGGAGAAAATAAAAATCTTGTGAAATACTCAACTATTACATGGAATTTCGCAAACTCTAATGTATTGTAATGCTTATATAATTTCATTCCCTTCACCTTATTAATCTATACTCAATTCTCGTCTTTTAAAAAACTACAACAAAAACTAATTTGTCACAAGAATGAAATTCATTTGTCTCCACTAACCAAAACAAAACTTCACTTACCAAAAACTATTATATGAATGTTTCATATGTTTTTCTTACTCAAATCCATCAAATCATATAATTTGGATTATGCTAAAAAAATCTATTAATACTTAACTCAAACTTTAAATAATCAATATTTTTTCATAAGGTAACCATGCACATAATATCCTCTTTAACATTCAACCTTCATCCTTCATCGTATTCAATATAAACCTGTATTATCCCTATCACACTTTATCAATATTTCTATGTTCTTATCATTTAGTTCAGATGATAGATCTTCCTTATGCAATCCTTTAGAGATATGATACGGTGGATTTGAAATAACAAAATTAGTGGGTTCGTGGTTGCATTTGTTTAATAAAAGTTTTATGTTCTCCAATATCTCTCTCCATTTCTTTGTTTGTGGCACAACTTTTCTTCTCGTAATTGATGTGCATTGATTTCTTATGGTTATCATAATACCTACAATTTATAACATTCTACAAAGCAATGATGTTGTCATAGATATCTCTCCACTTCTTTTTTAGGAGGTAATAATGTTGCCATAGATGATTTCGAGAAGCTACACTATTATGTTATGGAATATATGCATAATGATGTCCTAGATGATTAGGCTAGAGTCCATATGTTAAGGAATATATGTATATGGATAAGTTTAGGTTTATCAAAGTACTTTGATAGGAGGGTTTCACCATGTGTAGTTGTGTCATGATGAAATTATTTTTTGGGAAATGGTTTTAAATCCTTCGACAAATTCTTCTTTTTATATAAAAAAAAAAATCTCTTTCATAGTTAATTAAAATGTTCTTTTCCCCTTATTATAGTGTATGCAATTTCTCAAATTGACTTTTAGTAGATAAATGAATTGAGTGTATATAATTTTAGAATGTCGAATCAATACACATTAATAACTCTTCATGAGTAATTAAGCTTTATGAGTGAAAATGTCAACCTATTTTCTACTAATGGTAATGTGCTAACATAATAAGGACCAATGAGAATGCACGAAAGACATGCTTGTTGCTCTCCTCTCCCTCTTATCACATGGTTCCCCTTTTAGTCTTCTTCTTTGACTAAAGTCACAAGAATCGACTCACTCTCAAGTGGAACCCCTCTTTTATCCATCTCAAGACCTTTTAAAGGCCTTTTCTCGGTCAATTGGAAGGCCAAATGACTCAAACGATGATTACAGAAAACTAACCATTTGATTGGTGAGCTTGTACACCTATCTACTAGCTCTTCAAAGGAAAACAACCCAAAAAACAACTATAACACCTCTCCTAGGAGTCGAGCTTCGAATATGCACAAAACTGTCTTTTGAGCCTTTTCATTTTTTCCACATTGCATCCCCTGCTTGGTTTCCCTATACACGTGATATCATCTAGGCATCGACCTTATTTTCTTAGCTCACCTTCTTCCTTATCTTATGAAAAGATTAAGTTGTATCATGCTCTAGTCTACATAGTCCCTTTCCTTATGCTTTTGTTTTGCATGCAGAGTACGACGTGAGGTCATGTGACATGAAGCCATGCAATAGTGAATCCATTTGGAGGTGTTGAGTGAAGGAAGGTAAGACAAGTGCCCCACGTGTTGCGTTAACTTACGATTGTAGATTTTTTTTTTCAAATAATTTGAGTATGTATTTATATAAAGGCCTTTCACAAGGCATTCTTCAAAGGATTTCAATCCTCCTTTGAATCTAGTTTTCACCTTTGAATTATTGTACAAGCTTTTCAATCTAAAATTTGTCCAATAAGCTTTTCAAATCTTTTTTCTTTAAACAAAAACATGAAAAACATGATCTCAGTTAGAAGGAAACCTTGCAAATTAAGAAAAAGATAGAGAAAATTTTATAATTGAAAAAACAATTCCATGACACCACAACAAGATAGGCAAAATAATTCTTAAGAAACTATTCCATGATCCATTTGGATCGATGTTGATTAGTAATCCCACAAAACGGTATTCTCATAGTACTAGTACACATCCCACATCCATTTTAGGTGCCACCACTATTTTGCATTGCATCGTAAGCTCTTATATCTTGTCTCCCTTAAGTTAGTGTGAATGTCATGCATCGTAAGCCTTCTTTGACTTTTGAGATTTCTGCAAATCAAATTCCGAAACCAACCAAATAAAACGACATATGTGGAATGATTGTCCCTCCCTACACAACATGACTGACAAGTATTAAACGTGCTCTAATGAATGGAGTGAAGAGCTTGTCTTATCCATATCATATTTGAGACCTGCCATTCCCAGTTGGAAGCCAGCTGGTCTATTTTTCTATGGGCCAAGCAAATGTGACACGTCATACTCATTTAAATCACTAAAGTAATTACGTCTCATCCAAACAACTGGCCCGTCTGGCTCTCTAATTGCCACAAAACAACTGGCCCGTATGCCTGTCTAATTCCCACATAACTGTTTCACACAATCAGAGTTGACAGCTTAAAAGTTGCCACGCGGATATATTTATTAATATTCGTGGCCATCTGCCGGTCGTGGCAGGCGATGTGCTTGCCAACAGAACCTGCAGTTTTAGTTGCACGAGTCTGCCTGTCTGGAGGGAATGGTGCGTGAAAGGTGGAGGATGCTGAGGATTCAACTACGACGAAAATAAATGCAATCATGATTGTCACGTAGGCAATATGGAGAAGAATTTAGAGAATGGGTGAAAGCACTAAGACTTGAAGACAAAATGGTTTACACTTTTTCAAAATTTATTTGAATTCAAATCTTTTTACTTGTTATAGAGTATACTAAACAAGACGAGGTAGAACTAGTTGCTTGGTGTAAGTGTAAGGAGATTGTTGAATTAGGCCATTGGCTAGAGTTGATACAATTAAAGGCAAATGTTGTTAAATTATACATCAATGGAGGCCAAGTCCATTTAGAGATTGATTTCCTAGGAAATACTGGAAAGAAAATAAGAAATAATCCTTTTCTTCTTCCGGACATGAACTAGAGGGGGACTTAATAGGGACATGGAGATCCTACTCCGTGATTATGGTGAATGGAATAGTTGTAGGTAGATCCTGATCAACTCCTGCCTAAGAGGTAGGAGGTGGCCAAACACATCAAGAGAATATCTAAATGGAGGAAGCCATTCTATCGCAATGCCTACAAACTCCAAGGTTTAATGTATTACAAACAATAAAGGAAAATGTTGTTCAATTATACATCAATGGAGGCCAAATCCATTTAGAGATTGATTTCCTAGGAAATCGTGCTGGGCAAGGTTTAAGGTATTACAAACAATAGAGAGCTTGGACAGAGACAGAGTGTGGAATTTACATAGTTGTCGATGTGACTAAGTTCTATCACACTCTATCCAATGCCTATATGAGAAAAATTCTTAGAGTCTAGAATGTATATGGAACTATGGCGAGATTGGTTTACAAGGTAGAAAGAATTGTGGCATGCAAGTAATTGCCAAGAGAGAGAAAGAATCTACCAAAAATCATGCCAAAGAGAAAGGAGTGGATAATTATGTTGTGTTAAGTAATTGCCAAGAGAGAGAAAGAATCTACCAAAAATTATGCCAAAGAGAAAGGAGTGGATAATTATGTTGTGTTGTGTAAATGTGATTGGTCTATCAATAATTGGGCTTTGATCTAACTCGGAGAATGATTTCTTTATAGTATCTTAATTTTCTCTTATCCTTTATCTATTTATTACACCACAATTTCTCCTTAAATTTAAATGTTATTAATGGTATGTTCATATTTTGTAGAGTGACCTCCTCTATTGTTTAATGGTTTAGCCAAGACCTAACATCTTTACACCAACCCCTCTTAAGCCATAAGTGACTTTGACTATAATTTGAAGAAATATTAAAAAGCCTTGAAATTGTCTTTCATGTTAGTTGCCTTATGATTTTACATTAGATACGTAGTCATAGCCATACTTTAAATGGGAAAATACTATCTTTTATGAGGATTATAGGATAGAGCGTATTGCTTTTAATTTTATATTATAAATTATAAGATGCTTTTGGATTTGCTCGATTATTCCCGACAATTCTCTAGAGATGTCACAACCCCAAACTCCACAACCATTTAAGATAACAAGAGCTATGGGTGTACAAAGGAGGATTCTCTTTTTTTTTTCCACAATTGTTCACAAGACCAAAATAGGCTTTCCATGCTCCATTAATCCTTTTCTCAATGTTATAGTTCCATTTAAGCTTCTGATGAAGGTTGACTCTCATATATCTACATGAATTAACTTCTTATAAATTGTTACTTTCATACACAAAATTAGCATAAGTGATATTTTTGGATTTGATTATCATAACCTTTGTTTTGTCAATGTTGTTGACATCCATGTGCTGGAAAAAAAAATCCTTTAATAAGTTTTAGTTGCTTGTCAACATCAAAGGGACAACTTGGGAAAACAACCTCATCTTTAGAGTAAAGAAGAAGGATGATGACAATCCTAGACCTTGCTTCATGTGTTAAAATATGCAAGATAGACTTATGTGTTAAGTTCATGTATCTTCTTGTAAATGTTTATGTGTGAGGAATTGTTCTTTTAGATGGTTAAATATGTATTTTAAACAAATACACAGCAACACAACTTGCAGCAAATAAACCATCAAAATCACAACAAGAACAACATGATAAAGGAGTTCACCCCCCTCCGGGCTACATCTCCTTGAGCCTCCATCAATGGACTTGGCTCTCTGGGATTAATTTGTCAAAAGTTCTTTTACAAGCTGCTGCTCAACTCCAATGGAAAAACAGACTGTACCATTGATATCAGAACACATAAAAACCCCAAAAATGACTAATAGAACTCTGAAAACGGATCATGGCTCATCTGGGCATGACCTCTTCTACATGTGGCCATAAGCTTCCCTGAGCTTCTCTTTGGAAAAAAAACCTATAAAAGTCCTCAAAAGCCTCTGAAACCTGTCCCAATGTGTTCAGAGCATATTAATTAGCCAAAAAAATTAATTCAATCACAGAAAACAAACATAGGCTCACTAAAACACATCCTCAATCAATGAGGGCTTCAAACTCCCTAGAGCTTGCTGAAACTTCAATGGCTAAAATCCTACAAAAGAAGTTTTCAAATGGCCTTGATAACAGTGCCAATGGATTCAGGACGTCCAAAAACCCCTAGCTGGGCTTTTATGGCACCTCAATCGGCCAAGAAATGAGGAAGATAGACCTCCTACCATTTTCCTCCTTCAAGCTTGCTGAAACTGGTTCGCCAAAACGCACCTCTGTGTGCTTGAACCCAGAACACGCTCCAAAACACGTGTTTAAACCCAGCACCGCATAACTGGCTAAACTGTTGAACGGTTAGGGCACGCCCAGCCTCTAACCGTCAAGACCACGGGCATATGAGAAACCACCCGAAACCACGGGCTAGCGCAAAAAGGGGCTATATTTCAAGGCGAATAAAGATGTGACAAGTGGCGGCGTACGGCTAGCTGTAACCGTTTTGAAAACCAACTCGCGCCAAAACTCTATTTGAAATGCGCGCAAATATTATGGTCATATGTAAGAGGAGTGTGACTGGGGGCTATATCAAAACCCCGCGCCAACCGTTTACAACTACAATGTAACCGCATATACACATACACTCCGTTTATAACCGCGCGCATATACATTACAATAGGTCATATGTAAAGTAATAAAACTACGGGCCAGGTTTCAAATTCCCGCGCCAACACAATTGTCGGTCTACAATATATGTAATATGGTCATATGTGAATCAAACGACCACGGGCCGAGGCTAAGCCCCGACCCGACCCCCCCGCCACTTATTACATAGTTCAAACTTAAATAGAATCGACCACATGTACATAATAAGAACTAACAGGCGGTGCAATGGTCGGGCGGTAATTGTTAAAACTCATGCGGTGGAGAGAGGTCCGAGGGTCAAACCCCACGGCCTCCATAACATTTTATCAAACAAACATTCAACCAATGCTGGGGTGCCACGTGGCAGCCCATGATTGGGCCACGTGGCACCCAATCACTTGATCACATAATGCTATGTGTCGAGATGTCATTCGACCAACTGTCAACCAACAGATGCTTGCCACGTCATCATATGCCACATCATCGTACGATCGCCACGTCAGTATGTATGGACTCTGCCATGTCAGCGTGTACGGATTGCCCAGTCAGCGTCCATTTTTTTACCTGTTTGACTTTCTGAACAGATCACTATATCTTTCGCTCCCGACGTCCGTTTGAGACGAAACGAGTTGCATTGGATTCGTAACGATGAGGGCTATGCTCACGTCCGATTTGAGGCAATTCCGAGAACGTTTATTTTTGGGCTAAAATTTGACCCCTGGTCCAGATTTTGATCAGTAGTGCCCACCCAACCTGCCAATACAAATGTCAAAAGGATAGGGGGTAGTGGACAACCTTTCTTAATTTCTATATTACAATTAATAACTTTTATCTAACCTTTGATGTTGGTGAATTTGGTAATAACATTTTCATACAACCTTATTGCAACAAATCTTAACTAAAAAAGAACCTTTAAATCTTATAATGTATTGAAAAATTAATTCTAAACATTATGTCAAAAACAAAAAAAAATGGTTTTATTATAAAAATAACTAAATGGAATAAGATTGAATGATAACTTTTGAAATATACATATTCGTACCTTTTTCTAAGGAAAACCTTCTTTTTATTATCATATTAAAAACTTG
>JASDQU010946728.1:0-20504 GCA_032191745.1 Picea mariana | reverse complement strand
CATGACTATAGTAAACCAAGCACTTCTGAGAAGGGTAAAGAAGCTGACCTCCCATCTCTTCCTCTACAGATTGAGAAGATGTTGGGAGAAACAATGACATGCATTCCCAAAGGTGCATTTAAAAAATCTTCTCATAACCCAAACGCAAGGGCCGCCCAGAACTATTCCGCGGTGGAGGATTTATCACAAACCCCTTATGCTATGTCTTCTTTGGAGGTCCTCCAAAGCTGCCCTTCTCAGCGGAAAGCCTTGTTAACTGCTTTAGGCTCTACCGAGGCTTGTAATCCTGGTACCATCATGTTGGATACAACCAACTTAAAACCTCGTCTGCCTTACCACGTAGCGTTTCAGATAGTAGTGGCTTATCCCATGAAAAATTTACTTGGAATATCTTCCGCATGATGGTTGATGAGGGCGCATCAACATGCGTTATGTCATTGGCATGTTGGAAGGCCATTGGCCAACCCGTTTTGTCTCCGTCACCTACTCTCCTAACCACTTTTGACAATCATTCTTTCCGACCACATGGCATCGTTCCTTCTTTCCCCGTGCAGTTAGAAGGGAAGACCGTGTGTGTCGAAGTAGAGGTAGTCGATGCTCCCCTCGACTATAACCTCTTGTTAGGAAGGAGTTGGACTTATGCTATGCAAGCTTTGGTTGCTACATTTTTCCGGGTATTGTTGTTTCCACACGAGGGCTGGATAGTGACCATCGATCAATTGTCTTTCTCCAGACCTGACCCTGCTTTGGGGGCGTCCACGGTCCTGATGATTGATAATCCTCAACCAAGTGTCGTCAATGTAGGAGTTGGTTTGTTCCCATCCTTGATGGGTACCTTCGATTACCTGCCTCGTCACGACGATATCAAATTTATATCCAATCCCCATAAGGTTGATATTTTTCAAGTTTCGTTGTTCTACACGACTTACTTCGAGGATCCTTGGATACTTCCTTCCCCATTGGCAACGATGGATGAGACAGGGCACCCGGGCATGTCCATGTCCTTGTCTGTAGCTCAAGTAGCATACTCTTTAGTCCAGCAAGATTTAGCTAACACTGATATGACTCCTGCACAAGATTTAGATCCACTTCTAGAGCCTATTTGGGCTCAGGGTTTCCTTGTTAACACCGATTCGTTAGAATTAGTCTTGCCTTCTGAAAAACCAGTAATCGAAGCAATGACTAGTCCAAAAAAACCTTGGGAAGATCTTCATCACAGATCATATTTTCTCCTAGAGTTAAGCCGAATCGAAGCAGGAGAATTCACCATAACCATGACAGGAGATCAGTCGTGCCCTATTAATCTCTTAGCTACAAACAAAATTTATGCTGAGGGAAATATGGAAACTATTGTTGAAACTATACCAATCAATATCTCCCGAAACCATGGCGTCATGGAGAATGTATTCGTCAGAGTGGATTGCTCCCCCGAAGAGATTCAAATCTACACAGATCTTTTCAAAGAATTTCGCGACGTTTTTGCCTGGTCTTATGAGGGAATGCCAGGTATCGATCCAAAAATAGTTGAACATGAGATCACAACATATCATGATGCCAAGCCTGTTCGATAGAAGCTTCATCCAGTTAACCCTAAGAAAGCAACAACCATTAAGGTTGAGGTTGAGAAATTGCTAAAGGCAGGTTT
Organism: Picea mariana; assembly: GCA_032191745.1. NCBI lineage: Eukaryota > Viridiplantae > Streptophyta > Pinopsida > Pinales > Pinaceae > Picea > Picea mariana. The sequence goes on along the minus strand of JASDQU010946728.1, from coordinate 18,859 downwards.
TATCTATCCTATCCATTTGACTCAATGGGTGTCAAATATTGTGCCGGTCAATAAAAAACAAGGCACAATTCATGTATGTATCGATTTCCATGATTTGAACAAGGCATGTCCCAAAGATAATTTTCCAACACCATTCATTGACTAGATCATTGATGAATGTGCTGGTTGCGAAGAATTTTCTTTCATGGATGGTTTTTCGGGATATAATCAAATACAAATCAAACCCGAAGACCAACACAAAATGACATTCATTTGTCCTTGGGGTACATTCGCATATCATAAAATGACTTTTGGTCTTAACAATGCTGGAGCAACCTTTCAGCGGGCCATGTATTTTTCTTTCCATGTCCTCAAGAATATAGTCGAGGCCTATCTCGATGATTTAGCATCACGATCTCGCAACAGAACAGATCATCTTGATTTAGCATGACTTATCTTCGAACATTGTCTCTGCTTCCAGATTCACTTGAATCCAAACAAGTGCAGCTTCTTCGTAACGTCAGGACATTTGTTAGGTTTCATCGTATCAACAATAGGGATCATGGTCGATCCTCTCAAGGTGGAGGCAATAATCCAGTTGCCCACCCCACGCACAATCCTTCAACTTCAGAGTCTACAAGGCAAGGTGAACTTTTTACGACACTTCATCGCCAACTATGCCAAAATCACCAAGGGATTTATGCGCTTACTGAAGAAAGACGTCCCTTTTTACTTGAACGATGCTGCTCAATGCTCTTTCGATGCATTAAAACATGCCCTCACAACTACCCCTCTGCTCCAGCCTGTTGGTTGTGGAGCCTGATTATCTTCTTGATGCAGAGGTCCTTGCTTTCAACCATGTTTATACCCCATGAAGTATTTACACCCCAGAAGTATGTACACTCTTCCATGCGGGGGAGTGCAGAGGGGGGGTACCCCCTCTGCGGGGTCTGGGGGGCCTATCCCCCCGGATGGGGGGTGTGGGGGCAAGCAGGCCCCCAGCGGGGGTTCGGGGGCAAAGCCCCCGAAGCAAAAATTGCCTTATAAAAGTATATTGTAATTTCATTGTAAATCTAGACCGTTCATTGTAAGGTCACATATCTAACGGTAGAGATTATGTTAGGGTTTTTTCCCTAGAAGGCAACCCTCTTTTATGAGGGAAATGTATTGCGGCTATGTACGAGGGTGAATATTGTATTCTGAGAGAGGAGACTATGAGAGAAAGAAGAGGAAGTTACAGCGGGTTTTTCTGTAGGTTGAATCTCTTCATTTGTTGGATAATAATAAAGGAAGGACCTAGCAATTTCTCTGGTGGACGTAGCCCACACTGGGTGAACCACGTAAATCTGTGTCTCTCTTGTATTGTGTGTCTTTTATGTTTTTGTTTCTGCATTTGTTTTATTTTATTGCTCCGCGGTCCTGTTTTTCTAACACAGCCACCTAACTATAACAAAGATTTCTTATTATATTTGGCTACAGCAGAGTCAACCATTGGCATCATTTTAGTTCAGGAAGATGACTTGTTCTCAGAATATGTGATCTATTACCTAAGCCGAGGCCTCATAGGACCGGAAATCAATTATTCTCATATCGAAAAACTTGTGTTGGCAGTAGTTTATGTTTTTCAACGGTTCCATCATTATGATCTGTTTCGCAAGACCACCGTCATTGTTGTCGTGAATCCATTCCAGTACATGTTGACACGATGGGTAATAGGAAGAAAAATCAGTAGATGGATAGTCATCCTCTAGGAGTTTGACTTAGACTTCGTTTCAGCAAAGTCCAAAAAGTCACTGGTCTTCGCAAAGCTTATTTCGGAACTTCGGTTGAGTCAGGTGACGTTGTGCCTGAAGAATCGCCTATCTGGGGAGATATGTTTTTGATCACATCTTCGGATCCCTGGTATGGAGATATACTTATCTATCTCCAGACTTTGAAGTGCCCCACTTCTTCTTCTCATGATGAGCGTTGACGTATACACCATCAAGCTAAGAATTATCTCATACTTGATGATACGTTGTATCAGAGAGGTGTAGACTGCATCCTACATCGATGTCTCACTCATGAGGAGGCAGTTATTGTGCTCAATGATTGCCATACCAGAGCTTGTGGCAGTTATTTGTCTGGGTTGGAAACAACCCAAAATATTCTACGAGCAGGTTACTTCTGGCCGACACTTATAAAATATTGTATCGAATCGGTCAAGAAGTGCCATCTGTGCCAAATCTTCTCTCGGAATATGAGGGCACATCTCGCTCCCATGTTTCCCATCATCACAGTTGGAACCTTCACCAAGTGGGGGATTGATTACACTACTTGCAACCCCCCTTCAGCAAGGGGGCATCACTATATCATCATAGCTGTCGACTACTTCACAAAGTGGGTTGAAGCTATGCCAATGTTTAAAGATGATGGAGAGACTGCAACTCTCTTTTTATTCAACCAGATCATAGCAAGGTTCGACGTCTTGAGGGAGATTGTCATTGACCATGACAGTCACTTTCAGAATCAGATGATGACCGAATTAACATCAAATCTTGGGTTATGGCAAGAACATTCATCACCCTACTACCCCCAGGCCAATGGGCAGGTGTAAGCTATAAACAAAACTCTTAAGAATATTCTACAATGAACTATCAACTCAACCAAGTCAAATTGGCATTTTATGTTATACTCAACATTATGGGCTTACCGAACATCTATTAAGACTGCAACCGGTTTCTCACCTTTTCAACTCGTTTATGGGCTGGAGGCAGTATTTCCCATCAAATGTTAGATCCTGTCTCTAAAATTGGCAGTACAATTATTGCCAGACACTTCTCCACTCAAAGAACGGTTAGTATACCTTGAGTAGCTCAATGAACAGTGTCGTGATGCATCCCTAGCCAACGAGGCTCACAAACATAAAGTCAAGTGTTCATATGATAGGTTCGTTCGTCCTTGGATTTTCTCTGAAGACGACCTTGTCCTGGTCTATGACCAAGATAAGGACCCCCTTGGGGCAGACAAATTCAAACCCATGTGGTTTGGTCCTTTCATCATAAAAGAGGTATTAAAAAAGGGTGCCTATCGTCTAGTTGATTTTGAAGGGAATGCTTTGGTGGATCCTAGAAATGGGCTCTACCTCAAGAAGTATTACTCATAGGCAGGTCACTGTGGGTAACTTTTTGTAACATATGTACAGTATTTGTACTATTACTTTTTAGTTTCTTTTAAGTGTTATGGACATATCATTGATGTTATCTTTTATCACTGTGGCAGATGTCAAGTGATTCCGAGGTGTTCATTGGGTATGCAGACAGTGCTAGTTGACACACTTGGAGGCTTGCCTCCGCAGCTTGGGTAATCTTTACACCTCAAGGCCAGTTGTTATCTTCCGGAGGTATATGCTTAGGTGACACCAAAAATAATGTCACCGAGTATAGTGTAGTTATTGAATTACTTCGTGATGCTTTGTCATTGGGTATCTCTCATCTCTGGGTCTACCTCGACGCTCAATTGGTTGTGTCTCAGTTAAACAGAGTGTACCGGGTTCATGATCCAACTTTACATCGACGATTCCTTAGGGTACATCTCTTAGAATGAAACTTTGATTATATTACATATTTTCATGTTCCTAGGAGATTAAACCAAGTTACAGATACTCTAGCTAATCAAATTTTAGATTGGCATCTTGCACACATATGAAAGAACATTGACATAAGCATGTAAATACATTTTTGCACACGTAATCCATAAGACACAAAAGACCAAAACAAAACCACATATCATATCATAAAGTAACCATAGTACATAGATGGACGCAAGCACCTCAAAAAAGGACCAATAGTGAGTCACAGGGCTTATGCCCTCAAAAAATATATACAAGTTGTGCTCGTGGCACGTAAAATGTCTAAATACGTTTAGAGCCTATGGGCCCTATTATACTGGTCTACAGCATGGGCTAAATGCCTAAACAATCGGACCCACGTCCGAGGTGCCCCCACTACATGAGGCTGCATGGATGGCAACAGGTCCTCAATCTCTGCCATAGGGACTGTGCAAGTGAGTGCAGTAAAGTTCCACTCAACTCGTCTAAGTACCCTCTCAGCCTCCCTGGCTGGGAGGTCTCCTGCTACTGCTGGTCCCCCGGCAGTGGCGGTTGTAGCCCCTGGCCAAGGATGACGCATGTTCCTTGCATAATCGACAGGTCGCACTGGTCCCACATCTGCATGCAACAAACGTATATCTGTCAAACACTCTGGCATAAAAAAAATAAAATGATATATATATATATATATATATATATATATATATAACAAAAACGACATAAAAATTACATATACAACAAAAAAACACTACAAAGGTGGAGACTTACCCATCTCCCCTTGCTCCTCACTAGGAGGTACTGGTATCTCCTGGTCTCTCGAAAAATCAATCCCAGCATAGGGGTAGTCCTCTATAACTGGGATTTGTCGTGACAACCATGCAAAAAATTCATCATCGAAGGACTCATTGGTCCTTCCACCACCCTGTCACGGTAGTAATACTGCCCATCTACACACAGTAGGAAAAGAGGCCTGATGTCCTCGTACCACTACCCGAGGACTAAAACTTGGAACTCTCTCAAAAAAGAATGAACACAAAATAGTCCCAAACCCATAGTTCCTCTATGTCCACTGATGACAATCTGTCAATTGCCTCTTCATACACTCCAGTAGTGTAGTAATCCAGTCGAATATTTGTGCATTCAAGCACTGGACAACACAGTTCATCTGTGCGTGGGATGCCTGATGCAAGGTTGTTGAGTCGGTAATCCACCCAATGAGCAATAATATTGCTTATAGCGATAGGTCAGTGATCTTCCTTACAGGCACCTGGGAGCTCAAATGGTTTGTCCCAGCCTCATAGTGCAGGGCTATCAGTTCCGCTATGTTATGCGGCCCCAACAGAAACATCCTGGAGTCAACTGGTTCCCCTCTCCTTGAGAGGCCAGTCAAAAAGTAGATATCCTTGGTGGTGGGCACCAGTGATTGCCCCTCTAGAATAAAAGCCTCTGCATCAGGGTGCCAATAGTCAACCAAGAAATTCAGTAACCTCGGTTGCACCCACATAAAAGGACATAGGAAGAACTTTAACAAACCACATTGCATTAATGCAACCACACCATTCGGATCTCTTGCAACCAACTCACCAACTTCTTCATGCTCCCTTTCCCTCCATTGGACATACATCCTGCCAAAACAACAAGGTTCAGGAGGGCGAGTGAGTGCTTTTATTTTTTATTTTTTTGTCTATAAAGGGAGGTCCAAACATGCTATCTAGGTGACAATCACATGTACACGCAGGCAGGTTTTACTCTGCTCGAGTGTACACATGGCCTATCCAGAGACAGCCCGCGTGGACCTAGGGCCGACCTTTTAAAGGTCTACACCCACCCAAAAATTGAAATGAAAAGCAAAAATCAAGAATTGAATAGCTAGATAGGGGAGACAACCCGCGTGGACCTAAGGCCGACCTTTTAAAGGTCTACGCCCACCCAAAAATTGAAATGAAAAGAAAAAATCAAGAATTGAATAACTAGATAGGGGAGTTTGTACTTACTTGGTCTAGACGGAAGTTTGTTTCGTCGACTGTAGCTCCTGGAATCACTATTTTTATTAAAGGGGGTCTTTTGGCTCCAGAGTCAATTTCCAAATCAACAATGGTGATAAGGAGCTGCCAGCTTCTATTTATAGACTTTTTGGCCTCTTTTTGTCACTTTTTTGGCCTCCCTTATCATTTTCTTAATACCAAAAACCATTTAGAGTGATTCAGGAGTTGCATAGGAGGGATTTGATCGGGTATTGGGACAGTTTTAGGGAGTTTTGAGTATTTTTGACTATCCATGAAAAATTTTCTGACGATCAACTTGAGCATATAGGTTAGGATTCTACCCTGATTTGTGTATCTCGTTGTCTTTTTCATTTTCCATAGGATCGATCCCATCAGATTGTGACATGGAACCATCATATATTCTTTATAAGTGTTGCAACTTGGTGGTAGAGCCTACCGAAACATGGATGCCCTAGGTAGATCCTGGTTGCATTATGGTATTCATGCTGTCTCTACAACACTATAGGCTCAAGAGTCCTTGCTATTTTTCCTGAATACGAGTTTGAGCCTTATTTACATAATTCTTCTTCGCTCTTGACCTCACCCTCAGGACTCCCAAAAAATAATGGGTCTTCTTTTAAGCCCTTTTCAGACCCTCTAAATATGAAAAGATTGTCGAGTGATCTTGTGGCCTTTCACGCTCGTTAAACTGAAATTTGAAGTCACGTCTATCCGACGGTAGTTTACCCCTTTTTCAGTCTGGATGGTCAACTATATGAACAAAGGTATACTCTATGGAACTTCAATTCTTTAGAAGAGTACTCTCAGGTATAATTTTATCCCTTTTTCAGGCCTGAGGGACTAAACTTATGAAGAAGGAACCCCCACGGAGTCCATAGTTAAGCTCTTTTCAGACTCCCTAAAATTGAAAAGATTACCAAGTGACCTTATTCTTTCACACTCGTTAAATTGGTCTAGAAGAACATTCTTGACGGAGTCCATAGTTAATATTTTTTTAGACTCCTTAGAAATGAAAAAATAGCTGAGTGATCTTGTCCTTGCCACACTCATTAAAATGGTTTTGAATCGACGTCTTATCGGTGCTAGTTTACCCCTTTTTCGAACCAACTAGACTATCTTCGAAAAAGGTACCCCAACAGAGTATCCTTTTATGTTTTTTCAGACTCTCTAAACATGAAAAACCACCGAGCTTACCTTCTCTGGGCTCGTTAAACTTACATCGAAGGAAGTTACCATTTTGTGTTTTGTTAACCGCATTTGCATACCTTATATATCATCCTTGTAACAGTTTGCTTCTGTGTTTTAACACCCTTGGCCCCAGGAGGATTTTTTCCTCAGAATCATTATTTTTGAACATCAGTCTTGTCCTTGTGCCTTGAACTTGTATGTTTTCAACACTCGTTCCTCCTTTGTAACGTAATCTTCCTTTACTCTTTTTCCACAATTATTGAAAAGGACAAAAAAATCAAATATACCCCAAAAAGAGGAAGGGAAAAGTATTTTCTTTATTGGTAGCATAATGAGTCGCCCTTGGATAAAGCACATATGTCTGTTTGTTCATCAGACTATGGGATGTAGTACGATCTTAGGAAGATTTTTCTCGCTATAGAGTTGTGTCCTCCACCGTTTGGTTATGCTTCCAAACATATGGAGAGTTTGCGTTGCCTCCTGCTTCGTAGACTTATGATTAATACCATGCTGCATGAGTCTCATCATTTGTCATGCTATTATCCAAGGGAAGTTTGGCACCAAGCCTGAGTCGGCCCCTCTGCAATATGTCTCTTTTCCTCATACCTGGCCATCCTAAACATCCAATCAAGTCCTTGTTCGAAATCACTGAAGCCTTTAGTCTGATCATCAAGATTATCAAGTCCATGACCGACGAGTCATCGAAGACCTCTGGGTAGTGTATTTGTACACTCATATTACACTCCTACCTGATTTTTGAAGATTTTGAAGTTGTTGCTTGAGCTCTAAAGATCTCATCTCCAGCCATCATGTCGTATGATCTTCTAGAAGATGGATACTCTATATGTATATCTTTTCGATTTCGAGATGTAGCTTTGTTGTGTATTGTTCACGACTACTCTTTATATAGTTATATGACATGGATATACAGTGTATTTGATTGGTATCCATGATTCTATTTTATCCTGAGCATGGGCATGCCCACCTCGGTGAAACATTTGTTATTTTGCAGATGGAACCTCCCGGTTACTGATCCTTGGGCTCAATCGTTTGGCACATCAGTAAAGATTGGTAATGTATTTCGGCCATCAGATGCTATTCTGAACTCACACATTAGGGGGCATCTGTTATAACCCTAAATTGCACCACACATGCTTACCTGGCATCAGTCCATCTCATATCCCTTCTTTTCCAAAGCACTGTTGAACAACTCTTTAAAAAACCTCCTTTATAAAGGCCCATGCGCCCTACTCCATCACTGCACGCATGTACACGTTGGCTGACCCAAAACAACCCACGTGGACTAACAAAAGCACGGAAAAAGGAAAGTTTCCGACGGAACACAAAAGATATGGGTGAGTTAATTGAAACTCCCAGCCATGCATGGCCGAGGGTTCGTCCAAATACCTAGCTCCTTCTAGCCTATAAAAGAAGGGGTAAGGGTCCCATTTGGAAGGGGGAAAAAGATAACAAAGAAACTCTGGCCATTTGCATATTCCCATTGTCCCAACCCTTTAGCCTTTCCTTGTGCCAAAGGAGATACAAAGCAAAGCAATTGGAGGACAATTTAAGAGGAGCCCAGGATCAGGTTCGCGGAGCAGTGGCCGATCTCAAATTTTGTAAGTTGACTCATTCAAAGTAATAAAGAAAATTCTTTTCCCATCCCAATTCATGAGTTATTCATAATTTTCTAAGTACATGTTCAAATTTCTAACCCGTTATTCTATAGGTAGTATGCATGTGTAGTTGTTTCTTGTCTTGTATGCAGGTCAGCATTGGAAAGGAGAACTGCGAACAAGTAATCAAATATGACAAGGGATAGACATCAAATGCCCAGAACGAGGTAGGTTGATCTAGCCATTGCATTTACTAAAACGAAATGGGATTTAAGTCTGGGGATGAAGGTAGAAAGTAAATTTTCTCTAGGTCATATCTGCATGCAAATTCTAACCCTATTTGCTAGTTCGTAAGGAGATTTCCCTCACAACAAATCCTGTGAGAAATTGTTTATCAGTTGGTCTGAGTATTAGAAAAGTCATCCTTTCAAAGAACTATATTGATTTGATTGTTAAAGAAACTATTAGAAGATGATGCCACATGGCATATTTTTCTTTTCTTAAACTGCACTTAGCTGTTGCTTTCAGTTGAACTTTAGATTATAAATAAAGACATCAACCAATTAGTTAGAGGTCGATGGTTGTGGAAAGAACTCTTTCTTTCTGGTTGTTAAGAATTATTTTGAAGCTTCTTTGAATTGAGAAATCCTTCTAGACCAAAGACAAGTTATTTTCATCAACTGCATGTGTGATTGGACGTGGAGAAGAACTATTTCCTATCCTGTTTCATGAATGATGTTGTAATGAGTAAGAGAAATTAATTCTATTGTCAATTTATCTGGTGCAATGTTTTGTTGTTCTTTTCTTTAATGATGAAGATGAATCATTGTGTTATTATGTAATGAATGGTTCTGGTAGATGAATTATTTTTCTTGCCATTATCACATTGCATATGTGTTTTCTTTCTGGTAGTTAGTATCTCAGACAGTAATTGGATGCTCACATTGTTAACGTATTAGTACTATGACCATGGTATAAAATTGTCGTCTGCATGCTTGAGCAGTGGGTTATCCCAAGTTCAACCTCTTCCCCTTAGTTAAGATTAATTCCATTTTTGTTGCCAATTTGGTTTATATCGACTTACATCTCATATCGGTCTCACCCAAGAGAAAATATACAAACAAGAATAGTCCAAACTAAAGGAAGAGACTTCACAAGAAAACGTAAAGCCCATCAATAATTTGGTTAGATCACAATATATGGAGAACCATTCCACTATTAAACACTACATAGTCTAATCGGGCCTCGGCGCCGGGTTTGGTTCCTACTGTTGATTCAAGGGATTTAAGACCCATCAATAGAATTGATGCTAGAAGGAGGGCCTGAGAATGAATGGTTGGATATATATTCTATAGAGTATTTCAAACAACCTATAGTTTCAAAACAACCCACATGCATGGCTAGTCAATCCCAAGACAACCCACACATGCTGATTACTCCTAGAATGAGTAACTCACCCCAGATCGAGGAAGAATATTTTCACCCTGAAATAACTTACTCTCTTCCTCATGAGTAAGTAAATCAATTCAAAATAATTACAAGAGCCTACACCCGACAGATCAATGCATTTTCCTTAGCTTCCATACTCCCTCGAACAAAAAAACATAGAAGACTAGTGGTTAGTACTCCCGACGAGGTTTTCGTAAACTCGGTAGAAGAATTAATAGATTTCACAATCACTGAAATCCAATAACCTCTTGATTTGATACCTGAAATGTTAGCCAATGACATCTCTGAACCGGACGACTTTTCAGAAGAGGAAGAGTTTAACTCAGAGTTTGAAGATATGGAAGGAAACAATGAAAATAATGATGAAAGGGGGAAGCCGCCTCTTAACAATCAACCCTGGTTAGCCAGAGATGCTTTGGACCTCCCAGGACTAGTTCATAACCTTTCTCATCATCCAGAGAACTTGCTTCCTAAGTTCGATCCCGAAACCTATGGATTGCCTGAAGATCATATCAATAAATTTATACTAGGGATCAAGCTTATGAACGTCCAACATGAAGATGTAGTATGAAGACTTTTCCCCTATACATTTGGAAATTTGGCTTCCACGTGGTACTTCAACCTGCCGATAGGATCTATAACTAGCTGGACGGAGTTCCAAAAAGATTTTCTAAAAAAATTTGCTGAAGAAACTACTACGTGAATTCTAATGGCTGAGTTGTTTGCCGCCACCATGAGTTTGAAATAAAGGGTCAAAGACTTCAATCAAAGATTCACAACTATCTTGAACAAGTTCCAGCCCGAAGCTAAGCCAACTCAAGAATTGCAAATCGAATTTTATGCTAACGCTCTCCCAGCTTCCATTTCCATGTTCGTAAAAATGGCTACTAAATGAACCCTAGCTAAGAATTTCAAGGAATCCAAAATGATAGAATTCCTAATGAAAGGGTGTAAAGAAGGCCAGGTTTCATTAGTTAAGAAAGAAGCTCAACCTCCCCCCAGGAGAGGACTCCTTTTGACTAGACCGTCGGGGAAACAAGAAGAACAGACTCCCAACAAAGGTAATGGAGACATAAAACATATACAACGCATGGATAGGAAACTATCAAATGATATCATAGACATGAAGAGAATAGCAGGGGAAGGAAACCAAGGCCAAAGTCCTTACAATCCTTTCTTTAAAAGGAACCCACCGTTCAAGGTGATTGAACCTCCCCCATCCAACTTAAATGTCGATCTAGGGAATGTGACATCTGATTCTTTTTGTACGTATCATCAGGAAAACCACTCCGAAAGAGACCACTCTCAATGGGTGTATGCCACGAATTTCATGGCCAATCAGTTTCTAGATGAAGTCTCCCCAACCGAACGATCGAGAAATTTAATTATGAATATTGCTGACCAGGAAGAGATTGATCCACCACAAGATACAACCATGCTGATATGGGATCCCAACCTGATCATGCCTTTTGATGAACTGTTTGAGTCTCAAGAACCACCCGTCAAGGTATCAATGGTGCAAAAGCACAGTAAAGGTCCACTTGTCTCAAAATACATCACTGCTACCCAAAATTCGAGATAAGACATCTTCCGATCCCCCAAAAACACCTTTTTCTCCTAGTAGGAAACCTATAAGAATCCATACCCAAGAATCACCCAAGCTCGATTACAACATAGTTGAATATTTGAATAAGTTAAGGGTGAACATATCAGTCATGGACATGTGCAGGATCCATCAACGAAAGGACTTCTTGCTACAAGATTTGAAATCAGTAGAAGACCATATGACTAGCAATGGCCAGGAAAGAAATCTAGCTCCCACAAACTCAGTAAATAAACCAACTGTGAATACATGTTCGGAATAAAAGAAAGGGAATCCTTTTGTCCCACCTTTCCTCTTAACGGTTGAAGTTTTCAATAGTAACCTCCATAATTGTTTGGTAGATTTAGGAGCATCTTCCAACATTATGCCCTTTTCAATCTGCAGAAAATTAAATGCCATTTCTCTACAGAGTGACAAACACGTGATACAACTAGACAAGACCCAGGTCAAAGTAATGGGGAAACTTAGGGATGTAATGATCATAATAGAGACACATCCTAAATTTGTGCAAGTGATTGAAATCATCATGGTCAACATCCCAAAGGCCTATGGGTTATTACTAAGTCAAGATTGGCCTGAGAAGTTAAATGGGTAATTTAGCACAGGCTGGGCACACATGTGGCTACCATTGAAGGGATACAAGAATATGATCAGAATCGATAGGGAGAGATATCTGAAACATGCGGTCACTGATATAGAAACCCTGAATGAACCCTTATCTACAGATTTCCCTGTGCTGGGAAATTATTCCTGCGATTCCCAATTCATAAACTTTTCTCCTCTCTTATTTGATGTCCCCCTCACTCAAAACTCTGAAATGGTATTTCAAGAGAAATCGCTGATACCGACAGAAGACACCCTCTTCTGCCAAGACCCTGCATTAGAAATTACAGAACAAGAGATAGGAGAGCTAGAAAGTAATAAGGAAGGAGAAAAGGGCTATTTTCTTTCAAAAATTTGGACCATATACTTTGATGGATCTAAATTGCAGGAAGGATCAGGGGCAGGGTGCATCCTCATTGATCCAAAAGGTAAACATTATTTCCTATCCTGTAGACTAGAATTTGAATGCACCAATAACACTGCCGAGTATGAAGCTCTAGTACAAGGTTTAAAGAAAGCCATAGACTTGAACGTCAGAGAATTGAAAGTTTTCAGGGACTCCAAGATTATCGTTAGACAAGTAAGGAATACTATACACAACAATTCCCTGCACCTGAAGAATTATTAGCAGGAATTGCATAGGTTAATGGATCATTTTGAAGCTTTCAATATCACCGTGATCCCCAGAGAAAAGAACATCCTTGCTGATTCCTTGGCTGCAACTTCTTCGATGTTGTCACCTTTGGAGGACTATGAAGCCTTTTGGTTCATTGTGGAACTACTCTACAAACCATTGGTGCCTAAGAATATCTTTAATTGCAAGGTCTTTGAAGGAGATGGATAGATCATAAACTTCCTAACTAACCAAGACAATTTCAAATATTTAGCCACTGACGATGAGGTATTCCAGGAGAAAGTGATAGAAATTGATCATTGAATAGGCTAGCCTATTGAAAGATCAAAATCTCCCACCACCCCTAAGGGGATAGCTAATCTAGAAAATCTGTTTGACCTAAAAGAACGCTTTAGGGGGCCTAAGAATGCAAAGACTGACAACTCTTGTCCCCTGCATGAAACTATAAATCTCGAAACCCCAAAGAATCCAAATAATGTGAATCTCGGAAAAACCATATCTAAAGAGGAAAGAAAGGATTATCTCAAACTGTTCAGACAATATCAATATGTCTCTGCATGGTCCTACCGAGAATTGAAAACCTACGACACCCAGATCATTCAACACACTATACTGTTAAAACTTGAAGTGAAACCTTTCCAACAGAAGCACTGAAAGTATCACCCATCCATGGAACCTCTCATGTATTAGGAATTAAAGAAACTTTTAGATTCCAAGATCATTTTCTAGGTCAGGCATTCCACATGGGTAGCAAATCTGGTTCCTGTGAGGAAAAAGTCTGGAGAAATTCGCTTATGCGTAGATTTTAGAAATCTCAATAGATCTTCAAAAAAGGAAAATTACCTGGTCTCGCCAATGGAGCAACTCCTGCAGATTGTGTCTGGATTGAATATTTTCTCCCTACTGGATGGTTTCTCAGGTTACAACCAAGTCCTGGTTTCGGAGGAAGGTCGTTTAAAAACTACCTTCCGAACCAAGTGGGGAACCTTCACTTATAAACACATGCCTTTTGGGTTAATCAACGTAGGAATGACCTTCCAAAGGGCCATGGACATATAATTTAGGGGACTAATCAACAAGTGTGTGGTAGTGTATTTAGACGATGTAACCGTGTATTCAAATAACAAAGAAGAACACATCCAACACTTAACTCATATTTTTGAAAGGTGTAGGAAATACGGTATATCCTTAAATCCAAAGAAAACCATTTTCGACATTGAGGAAGGTAATATATTAGGTAATATTATATCCCAAGAAGGTATTCGCATAGACCTGGAAAGGATTAGAGCCATAGATCAACTCCCATTGCCCCATAACAAGAAAGCTATGCAATCCTTTTTTGGGCAAATAAATTTTGTGAGGAAATTCACTCTCGATTTTGTGGAAATCATCAAACCCTTAAAAAAGATGATTCACAAAGATGTCAAATTTAAGTGGGATGATGAATGAAAGGATTCTTTCAGCAATATCAAAACTGCCATATCCCGGGCCCCTATGCTACAAAGTCCCGATTTCAATAGGTATTTCTTCCTCTATACTTTCACCTCCGACCAGTCATTAGCTGCAGTATTGACTCAGAAGGATGATGACAACAATGAAGCTCCAATGTTGTTCATGAGCACTAATATCCAAGGAATAGAGCTTAACTATCCTACTGTTGACAAACAAGCCTATGCGGTATACAAGGCAGTAAAACACTTTAGGTCTTACATCCTCAAGAACCACACCAAAGTGATTGTGCCTCACCCTGCAGTTCGATCCCTGTTTACCCAATAAGATATGGGGGACAAAAGAGGGAACTGGATGGCAGTAGTCCAATAATTTGATCTAGATATAAAACTTGCCAAACTTTTTAAGGGGTAAGAGTTGTGCAAACTCACAGCTGAAGCCCAGGACCAAACAAATGAAGATTCTGGATGGGAGAATGAAATGGAATTATGGTGTGGTGAAGCTTCATACATTTCCCCAAGGCCCGAGTCTTGGTATAAGAATTTGACCTACCTCCTACACCATGGGGCCTACCTAGAAAATCTCAACCCCAGGGAAACGAGAGCTCTCAAGTTAAAATCTGCACAATACCACCTCATAACTTCGGTACTCTTCCGGATTAATTATGATGGAGTACTCTTAAGATGTCTCAAACGTGAAGGTGTAGACAAAGTCCTAAAGGAACTCCATGATGGCCCTGCTGGTGGGCATTTCGTAGGAAACACCACCGCTCATAAGATACTGAGAGTTGGTTATTATTGCCCCACCTTGTTCAAATATGCCCATACCTATGCCATATACTGTAAAACTTGTCAAGTAAGCCTCAGGAGGGAGAAGAGAGTGGAAATCCCACTCGAGCTAGTGATTTTCTCTAGGCCTTTTAAGTAACGGGGGTTAGATATATCATAGGATAAATCACACCAATCTCTTCAAAACAACACAAGTACATTCTGTCTGCCACTGATTACTTCACAAAATGGGCAGAGGCTATCCCTTTGACTCATGTAAATGAAAAAGTGGTGATCCAATTCATAGAGAAACAACTAATCATGAGGTTTGGTGTCCATTTTGTCCTAGTTTTTGATAATGCAACTTATTTCTCTTCAACCCGACTGACAGAGTTTTCTTTGAACAAAGGAATCATAATTAAGTACTCTGCAAATTATTACCCACAAGGAAACGGGGTGGCAGAATCGACCAATAAGAACCTAGTAAGGATACTAAATAAGACAATTGTGAATAACCAAAGGAATTGGCATAATCTACTACACAACGTTTTATGGGCCGATAGGGTCACACCCAAAGAATCCATAGGAAATTCCCCGTACTTCCTAGTTTATGGACATGAATCTATTCTCCCAAATGGGCTTTATCTTCCATCTCTTCAACTAGCCCAATATTCCAATGGGGATCCCTCCTTGGTCATATAACAAATAATTGATACTCTTCTTATGATATAATAAGAGAGAGAAAAGGATAAGTCGAAATTCATAGCTCACCAACAAGTAGTGAAAAGGTGGTTTGACAAGCATAAGGAAAAAGAGAAGGATTTTGATATAGGAGAATTAGTACTGAAATGGGACAAGGCAAATGAGCCGAAAGGGAAACATTCTAAGTTTCAAAATCTGTGGCTTGGACCTTTCCAAGTGGCTGAGAATATTGGGGTGGGAACTTATCAATTACAGAATCTAAGGGGGGAACCTGATGCCCTCCCAGTAAATGGCCAAGCCCTCAAACAATATTTCCAATAAAAAAAGGGGAGGCATATTGTTTTAGTGTTTTCAAGATTTTGAAATAATTTTCTTTTCAATTTTCTTTTTCTTTCTGGATTTCTATGCTTTTGAAAGTTGTGTTTAGCGGGAAAATGGTTGACCTTAAGTCATGCAACATAGCGAACTCTGTTCTGAACTCATCGCTCACATACAAATCAAGAAGCATCAAGGAACTTGTGGTTGCTTTGAGGAGCCCTCCATCTAACCCACACAAATGAACAACTTCAAAGAAATGATAGAAGTGTCTGCCTAGTGGTTTGGTAAGACCTTAAGGGTAAGAAGGAAAGCCAGAAAGGACTAGTTGAACCCGAATACAAAGCTAGCAAAGGGTCCACCTAACCATCTCACTTTGCAAAATAAATAGATGTCATCCTCTCTCACTTGCTCAAGATATCATGCCGAAAAAAATGGACATTATCAAAAGAGTGAGCAGTAGGGGAGGGTATGCAAATATCTTCGTTAGGGCTATAGATGCTCACTGGTAGTGGAGCAAGGTCTGTGATGTTGGGGTGACTCTGCCAGGGCTATGGACACTTGATGGCAGTGGAGAAACACCAAAGCAAAGGAGTAAAGGTAACTAAGGGATTCATGCCAATGAATTCTTTGCTAGTATTTTGTAAAAGGGGACTTAAGTCAGGGTTATAGGAAGCGAAATAGGAATAAAGGTCGAAACCCCATGGGCAGACTCGGAAGCTACAACCAAAGGATTTAAAATTTCCATAGGTAAAAGAGGCTCTAATTTAAAACCAGGAAAGGTTCTCCACCAACTTTTGTACCAGCTGAGCATGAAGCAAGAATAGAGATTCCGCGTTTGCCCAGTGAATCGCCATTTGTTGAGCACTCAACACACCCTAAAAATCTACATCAAATCTCACTTTTTGGGTACCACTTGATCTATTGACATTGTCTAATATGGAAAATGTGTACTTTGCTTATTATTTTTGTTTCTCATTAAGTCTTTAAAAACTTGCTTGGACATGTGAAAAATCATTAACTTAAAAGAAAAATATCTAAATTAGAGAAATGACAGTCAAAGTTTCCCTGGACGCGCTTAAGGACTTCGGCATCGGGAAGGATTAAATATGAAAGAAAACACTAGAGAGAATCAAAGTTGCTACCCTCGGTCTTCGTTGGCGTTGACAGACACAAAATTTCTTTTGCAACAAGAACCACCAAGAATATCGTCGATGATCGATCAATTCGGCAACAACGAAAGTTAAAAGAATAAGCATTGAATGAAAAATGAAATAATGTTCACCGACCACCGAGATGTTTTCGAAATTGAGAATTTCAAAAGACGATAACCCACGAAGAAGCTGCACACTAGATTTATTCCCAAGGTTGTCAGACACTCTCACGACACTTTGTGCTAGCTTTAGTGTCAAGCCCATTTTCGTTCGTTCAATTTAAACAAGGCCTCAAGTTCGACCGTTACCCATAAGTGAAGTTCCAAGCCATTAGTGCCCGGTATCTTGTGTCCTTAGTTATTTTATTAACGACGATGACAACGAGTGTGTCAAGGTTTTCCTTCCATTAGAAATGCATAATTATTATAAGCTCATAGATCCAAAAGAGAGGTTGAATACTGATTTTGTTATGAGCTTCTATGAGAAACATGATACCAGTAAGGCGATGGATTCCTGGTGAAGAGAGTATAAAAAGTTCACCAACAGGACCTCCGGGTGGTACCCGATGACCAACCTTAGAGAACCTTACATCTATCTAATGGATCTCCTCTGCATATTGCATGGGGAAAAGGACTACTCGAGGTTTTCAGAATCCTGGATGCCTCTAGCGTATACCGTAGCCATTTATGGAACATGTTTTAACTGGGGTGCAATCATATCCAAACAACTGAGCACCTGCATCCAACAATATCAGATGTCGAAAAAAGGAGAAACCCCATCCTTTTACATGGCATATTATCTTTTGGATGTTGTTTGCGCTAGAAAGTCTTTTGTTGGAATGAACTTAAGCTGGCATACCTCAGATCTCCCATTCCATGTTTATTTTGGCATCTTGTGGGAGAACAGGTATAAAAAATCATAACCTCTCATCTGCGACCAGTTTATCACACATATTCATTTGTTTTTGTTCAATAAAGAATGTCCAAGGCTATCGGATGTAGCCAAAAAGATTATATCGAAGTTTGGCCACTGGTATCTAGATGAGCGCAATACCTACATCAGGGTTTTCAGCACCACTGGAGCACCTCATCTGCTACCTGTATATGTCCCTGATCGACTAATAGTAGGAGAAATCTATTTTCAGAGCATCCTACAAGGTTACAATGCTACTTTGGTAAAGGATAAGAAGTGGGCCTTCATACCCTATGGGTTCCATATTGGTTTCTACATGGTAAAGGACATAGCGCAGACCAAGCAAGAAGGGTTAAGCCAATTAGAGTTATGATTCTAGACTGATCTCTTTTGCAAGCATGACCCCAAGGGCCTGGTCCTGAAGCACGTGCAACAATTATCATCTTGCTAGCCATATGCCCATGAAAGGTTTGAGGATGAAATATTCACCAAAAATGCTCAAGACTGGGAAGAGGTGATGGCGAGAATAGCTGACCCCAAGGAAACTAGATTCAAGGCTATGAGTTGGGATGAACAAGCAACAATACTGGAACAAATAGTTTAGGAGACCATCAATATAAGAGAAGAAATGATATCAGTTGGAGTGGTGGGATCTCCCCAAGGAACCATTGAAACAGTAGGGATTTCCCAGGAAACCCTGGTACAGGATAGGAATTTCCCCAAGGTTCTAGACATGCGAGAGAGAGGGGAGATTATGTATCAACAAGCCTTGCAGATGATGGGCTTGATGAGAGATATCCTGGACCCCATTAGGTTGACAAGGTTTCCAATCGATAGCCCAGAAGAGAGCCTAGCGGGGTTAAGCAGCCCTGATTTCGTAAACCTAGGTAACA
>JASDQU010946726.1:22554-33178 GCA_032191745.1 Picea mariana | reverse complement strand
TATTCTGATATGCATCTATTTGTTATGACATTATTTTGATCAGTGTTGCATGTTGTAACTATGACCATCATTCTAACCTTTGATCAAAATCTGAGTCAAGGTATTAGATGGATTAAAAGTTGAGATCATAGAGTTTATCCTCTAACCCTACCTTCTGTCAAGATAGCATATTGTCTTAGTACAGAGGATAGGTTGAAGAAAGCACTTGTCATCTTTAGTGAAGGAGACTTGGAAGAAAAGCAAGTACACTCATTCTTGAGGACAAGGCTCTAGGTTTGATTAATCAAGTTGATAAGATTCAAAGGTACACATGACAAATTGATGACTACCCCTTTACAAGTAACCACTATAGTTGAGATAACAGTTTTTGTAAAGTATTATACTTGGTAGCATGTGAAGCATGTAATCATTTGCCTGATACAACTAACACCTCCACAAGGAGAAACCTTGTGTTTTAGTTCCAGGTTGCCATGGAGGAATGTTCGATCACAACACATTAAGAGTGTTGACCTCATTTCGTATTGTATCTCTTACTTTTGATCTTTGCTTCAGACAAACCACGAGTGATAGCTCTAAAGGAGCTACTGTGATGATTGTTCGTGCTATTGCTTTATCTACTATTATCAAAAGGATATTATTCTTGCTTGATGTTTTGACCTTGTTTCAGGTCACAGGTGATAACCTTGAGAAAGCTACAGTGAAGGTTGCAGAAGGCAACATATTAGATGAGACATGAAGCAGACTATGGACATGACCATTTACACTCATGTACCAAAGAAGATGAAGAAGAAGCTATCTCTTGAGATTCAGAGTATCTCAGATTGATTGAAAGGAGCAAAAGGCTCCAAAGATGATCGAACATTAGAACGAGAAGCTGACCTCGTTTGAAACCTGACTCAGTCTTTCATATTTAGACTTGGTATGCAACACCAAGTATACCCTGTAAGAGTTGATGAAGTCTTGATCTCAGAAAGGATCAGATGAAGAGACAACTTCCAGGACTGGAAGACAGATGCCGTGAGAAGACTAGATCGTAACTTCAGAGACTCTTAGGAGATATGAAATCTCCAGGATGATTCGCTTGTTTCGGTGACAAAGAAGGAAGCCAGTCAGAAAGACTAGGATATGGATTCTTCCGTGAGAAGAGAAGTCAATATTGACTTCCAATATTGATCTATATAGATCAAACGTGTTGCAGATGTACAAAGCCTAATGTATGTCCAGAGGATTCTCCCAGCAAAAGGGAGAAGACTACGACGAGACACTTATTAAAGAAATAGTTCCAGTACTTATGAAGACAACCAGAACAACCATGATTCATATATAGTATGAGATGCAGGGGGAGCAATCCCCATATTTAAAAATTGAGTGGAAGTTGGTGCAATACATTAGTTGGGTCATGGAGACATGACTGCAATGAAAGATAGAGTTACCTCCATAAAAGAAGAAGAGCTATCTTCAATATCAGTTATCGAGCCACTCTAAGTTTCAGATGAAACTGTTGCCGTGATAGAATAAGAGGAGTTACTCTCAGAGTTTAGTAGCCACAGTGAGAATGAAGTAGTCAGTCTCAACCTCAGAGCAGCTGCAGGTACAGAGTCCCAGATTCCAGAAGGAACAGTTGCAGAGAGAGTAGAAGACATAATCCCAGACAGTGAGATAGATAGTGCCTTGCAGAAAGCACATAGAGCTAGCACATGATTGTGCAGATTGAGTTGCAGCTGAGCAAGTGTACCAGATTGGTACAATGTAATGAGAAAAATTGATTTGAAGATTGAAGATAGAAAGACTCATGTCTGCCAGTTGAAGAAGGATTTGTACGTGTTGGAGCAAGCTCCTAGAGCTTGATATGACAGAATTGACAGTTTCTTGACGAGCTTGGGCTTTACCAAGAGTAAAGCTGATTCTAACCTCTACTTCAAGATTATGAATGATGAGTCGGTGATATTGCTGCTGTATATGGATGACTTATTCTTGATTAGGGAAGAAAAGCTCATCATCGAATCTAAGAAGAAGCTCGCTGCAGAATTTGAGATGAAAGACCTTGGCCTAATGCATTATTTCTTAGGTTATGAGGTATGGCAGAATCCAGAGAAAATCTTCCTTAAAAGGAAGTATGCAGTTGGAATCCTGAAGAGATTCGACATGTTGGAGTGCAAGTCCATGAATACACCCATGGAAACGACGCTGAAGCTACTGGTCGACACTTCGTCAGAATTGATTGATGCCACGCTGTATAGACAGATTATTGGATCGCTGATGTACTTGACGAACACCAGACCAGATATCTGTTTCACCTAGTTGCTGCAAAACATGTGATAAGGTACCTTAAGGGTACATTAGATTGTGGTCTCAGCTATGATGGAGATCATGATTTCACATTGAGTGGGTACATTGATTCAGATTGGGCTGGAAGTTTCTCTGACAGGAAGAGCGCTTCAGGATGCCGTTTTAGTTTGGGATCAGCCATGATCTCATGGTAGAGTAGGAAGCAATCCAGCATTGCTCTTAGTACAGCGGAAGCAGAATACATTGCTGCGTGTTCTGCCAGCTGAGAAGCTATATGGCTTTGTAAGTTATTAACTGGTCTATTTGACCTAGAGATGGAAGCAACCACGATTCTATGTGACAACCAGAGCTGCATAAAGATGATAGAGAATTCTGTATTTCATGACAAGTCAAAGCACATATAGATCCGATATCATTACATCCGTGACATGGTGCAGAGAGGAGCCATAAAGCTCCAATATGTTAGCACGGATGAACAGGTTGCCGATATGTTGACCAAGCCTCTATCTCGTGTAAAGTTTGAGCACTTTCGAGATAAGCTTGGTATAGTCCGAAAGGACCTCCCTCGAAAGGGGGCTTAGTGTTGTGTTGATATGTTAGCCTAGTACTGTGCTTCCAGCTTAATTGCTGTGATGTAAAGCCAGTCTAGTATTGTGCTTCCAGCTTAATTGCTTTGTTGAGATATGCCAGCCTAGTACTGTGCTTCCAGCTTAATTGCTGTGACGTAAAGCTAGTCTAGTACTGTGCTTCCAGCTTAATTGCTGTGTTGAGATATGCCAGCCTAGTACTGTGCTTCCAGCTTAATTGCTGTGACGTAAAGCCAGTCTAGTACTGTGCTTCCAACTTAATTGTTGTGTTGAGATATGCCAGCCTAGTACTGTGCTTCCAGCTTAATTGCTGTGACGTAAAGCCAGTCTAGTACTGTGATTCCCGCTTAATTGCTGTGTTGTGATTCCAACTTAATTGCTGTGTGGTGTTTCCAACTTAATTGCTGTATGGTGTGCCAGCTTAATTGCTGTGATGATGTGCCAACTTAATTGCTGTGATGATATGCCAGCTTAATTGCTGTGATGTTGTGCCAGCTTAATTGCTGCGATGATGTGTTGCCAGCCTCGTGCTGTGATGATGTGTTGCCAACCTTTTTGCTGTGATATTGCTGCTTTTGATGTTGTATCAACCTTGTGCTGTTATTGATGATGATGATGTATTAGTGTTATACTAATCCATGTCAATGTAGTTGATGATGATGATGCCACTTCAGCCTCTTGCTAAAGATGATGATGATGATACCACTTCAGCTCCCGAGTCCTTGCTGAAGATGATGATGATGATATTATTTCAGCTTTAATGCTGAAGATGATGATGATGTTACCTTAGCCTCATACCGATGAGGATGATGATGCTGCTCCAGCTCCATGCTGTGTTGATGATGCTCCAGCCTCTGTGTTGTGTTGATGATGAGAAAAACTTCCGATGATTTATAGATACGCCAGTCCGTGTTCCAAGATGATATTGATGATGCTGTCCTCTCACCCACCTGATGCTGTTGATGATGCCGTCCTCTTTCTCACCTGATGCTATTGTAGAATACCCTTCTTGTTAAGGGGGAGTGTTGAAATAATGTAACTGCAAAGTGTATTCTAATTATTATTGTTGTATTATCCATTAGATCAATCCCCTATTGCGGATTGATCATATCGACTATTGTAAAAGACCAAATCCCCTTTTGCGGATTGGTCAAAACATAATTGTAATAGGCAGAATAAGAAGTCGGCTCCAGAATATATTAAAGGGGCTCTAGAATATATTAAAGGTGGTTATAACCACACAGAAGAAGTTGGCCTTGCCAGTGAAGAGACACCTCCGTCCACACGTGCCAGAGTTGTATAAATAAGGAGGCTAGTGCCTCATTTAGATACACACTCACTTGTTCATTGAGAAGCAAGTTTTGGAGCTGTAGTTGGAGAAGAGAGAGAGAGAGAAAGAGGTGCATTCTTGGGAGAGGACTTTCTGTATTTGTTTGAGTTATCTCTTGGCATTGTATTGGCTATCTATAATAAGGAAGTTTTGCCGGGTTTTCTCCCCCATGAGGGTTTCCCAGGATAAATGATGTGTCTCTTGTGATTGTGTATTTCTCAGTGATCCTATCTTATGCTATTGTTATCTAGTGAAATGCAAAGAACTCTAATAATAGCTTAAACCTTAACAGACCACTCTATGAATAGGTTACTTGGTTAATGTAAAGTCATAAACCCTTGAAGGATACCATCAATCAAGTTAGAATCGACCAATTCTGATTTGGCTTCGCCAGAAATGAGCTGAGTTGGCTGCAAAGACCAAGTCAACAACGAATTTAGTTCGACTTAGCTGAGTTAGATCTCACTGACTACGCCAAATTCGTTAGACTGACATGTGGGCCCTATGATGGTGTTCAAGCACAAGCCCCCCAAAAAAAGAACTACAAAAAACTAAAGCTACTCAAACCCCTAAAGCTATATTCTTAAAAGCCTTCCTCACTTTTTCTTACTTCATTTCACTTCTCTTTGCTTGTATTTGGACTGTTCGGAGCTGAAATAATCCCCCCCTAGAAGCTTGCAATTGTAGTTGATTTGGCACTGACTAGATATATTTGACCCATTGGAGGTGGGTGAATCAGGTGTATGATCTTCAGGGGTTTTACCTTCCAGGTCATCACATGGAGCAAAAGTCCAATCACAAGTGTGAGACCCCAAGCGCAACTTAGGTAAGCTACTCACTATTACCTTAGTAGCCTTACCTTTCTCGCTTTAGACTAGGTGGAGATCTAGCCTAGGGGGGCTTCCCTATGGCTAACTAAGCTCATTGCGTGTAGGATGGAGTAGGAGCAAGAGAGACCTTAGCAACTGAAAAACAAAAAAGGAAAATGTTTTTTATGATTTTTGTGTTTTTGGGGTGGTGGATGAAAGGGAAAATCAGTGCCTTACTTGTTTAGGCTATGGGGTCATGCATGTAACTTCAGAGGGCCATTCTAATGAATATTATGGGGCCACAGGCAGTGAAAGTGACGCACACAACAACAACCCCAATTTAGTTGCTAAATATACAAGTTTAATGGTGTAGAGGGTCTATATAAGATCCACTACTACAAAGGCATTGAATCAAATGATGTCATATGTGTTGATTTTAGTGAGCTATGGCTCATGTAATCCTTTTAAATTTTCTGTCAACAATTACTTCAACCATAACTACTGCAACAACCAAGATCAACAAGAAGAAGATCCATGCACAAGAACACAAGATGTATCCTGGGAAATCCTTCTCAACAAGGGAAGAAAACCCAGCCAAATCCTTTGTTATATTCTTCAAGAGAAAGACCTCCCACACCATTACCAAAACTAGCACAGAAGAGGGTGCTGCAATTTTCATAATTTCAGACCTCAACATCTGAAATCATGAGATTGACATAATGTTAAGTGTGTTTCCTCAATGGGGATTCACCTTTATTTATATGAGACTTGTCACATCAAGTGATGTGTCTATTGGCACAATAGGGCCGACCTCAATCAATCAAAACATAATTATAATTTCCATGTTAATTATCTTTTATTATTATTATTATTAATATTAATTATCTTTTACATTTATTATTAATCACATTAAGGTGGGACCGACCGGTACCCTTTACATAACAATTAGGGTTACAGGTAGGTTTGACTCTTGAACAACATATAGCAAAGGATCTGATACACCCACTAGTGCTCATCCACTACGGGCACATCCATAGGGATGTCATATCTCTGGCTCATTGCATTACACAGATGAACCAGATCTTCACACATTCACCTGTGCTCGTCCGCAGGCACGTCCACTCTACAGATCTGCTTACCCATTGCCACCGACAGGAGAATCATCTGGAGTCTTCTCGTCAACTCTGGTGCTCAGAGGAGGCTAATACATCATCTTCATTTCTATTCTCATGACGATGCACCCAACACTTTGGGATTTCACNTGCACGTCCTAACTCAACAGATTGCTTTTCCACTGGATAATCATCTGGAGTTCTTCTCAACTCTCTGAATGGAGGAGGTCATCTCTACGTTCCCAGCTCTGTCTCAGGCAAGAACCACGTACCCTTCTTAGGGGCTTTCTCTCAGGTTTGTAAGCTGAGAGAAAGACTTCACATAGCTGCAATGATCCACACCTCACAGGTTTGTAAGCTGGAGAATGTCTCACATAGCTGCATTCATCAACAATATGCCTAATGTTCTCATCTCGAAGGTAAGCAACACAATAGGGAGATGGGAGAATAGGGAAGAAATCGATTACCCTAGGCCTTTCCAACGTAGCAGCTGTGCTCTAGCCTCTTATATGGCCCTTGAATGACTATGGCATCCATAAACCTGCAAAACATAGCTTCCAATGTGTAATAACCCTAGGGAAAAATTGCGGGTTTATGCTTGATTTGCTGTTATTAAGACAAACAATTTGCCTGCATGTTACTCATTAACAGTTCTAATAGCTCATAGATACCTTAAAGATAACGGTTTCATCAAATACATTAAATGCAACCAGCTGTTCAAAGATCTGGAAATGTTTACAATACAATGATACCACTGTGATACCCCTGGAGATTCTAGGCTAGAAAAAGAGGTCCATTCTTCTTGCAAAGAAGTTTATTTCCCACAGTATCACACAATCTTAAACATTGACCATTTATGATTAACCAGTGATAGAATTCAACTGCTCAATTCTGCAATATAACAATGATATCAACAGTAGCAATCCTTCTAAGGGCCGTTGTCACAATTGTAGTAAACACTGGAATACCATACCCAATCACATAGATAGTTATTGCTGTCACAACAACTATTCCCTACAATCAAAACACTAAATGAAACCTGGAGTTTAACTGCAAAGGTTGGTATGGCTGTCCCTAGTGGCTGGATCACTCTCCAACTGCATGAACAGGAGCTCGGTTCTCCCTTTGGTCCTTGCTGTTACTCCTATCCACCTCAGCATGCCATCAGCCTGCACTTTAGGGGCTGGTAATCTGCTTGAATACTCCTCGGTTCAATAAAGCCCTGGTTCGATCCCTCTCCAAGGTGATCGTGTTAGCACTTGGGGCTCGACCCTCCCCAGGACTCAGGTATGAGGTTCAACTCCTCCTTCAGGGGCTGAAATAGACCTCGCTGCAGCTTTAGGTCCCCTCTTCAAGTGTTGGAACAGGCTTGGAACATTCGCTGCACCTTCCACTAGCTTCGACCTCCACTAAGTCTCATCCGCCAACCCTCCACTCTCACGATTTCCCCCCTTCTTCAACAGATCGACTTCCTTTAGGATAGAATCGGTCTTCACACAGTTGGCTGTAGAGATCATCAACTGTCCTTTCAACGGATTAGCCTCCCAATAGATTTCTGGAGCAAATGGCAGAACAACCCAAGGTTGAGCTAGGGTGAGCACTAGCCCATCGAAACTCAACAGAACTGAGGGTTTACCAACCCTCAAAAAGACTGAGGCAACCGCCTCCAAAAACAGAAAGGAGAACTCCAAAAATAATACTTGTGTCTTTTCAAATGAGCCTCCATCTCCTTATATAGATCTTGTCTTTTGCTTGCTTTCTTGTTTTAGGTGGCTTACCCCTCAAGTTAAGTTCTTTTTACCCTTTTCTTCACCCAATGGTAGCTTATCCCTTAAGTTAGGGTCTTTTACCCCCTTGCTTTTTCCCCATGAACACATTTATGTCAACCGCTTTCCTCTTTGTGTCCATTAAGGCCCCACGACTCCCCTTTGGTTGGGGACTATGGCGGCCTACGAGGAGCCCCCTAAGCCACTATGTCCATCCTTCGGTGGGATCAAAGGGGAGGGGACATGACATTCCTCCCTTCCCGAGATTGCCTGTCCTTAAGCAACTGCAAACCAGGATGCTGCAAACTATGCTCGCTTTCCCACGTGGCATCCTCTATCGGCAAATCTCTCCACCTGACACGATACTCTCGGATTACTCTGCTTCTCAGTCTCCTCTCCCGGACATCCATAATCTTATCGGGAGTCAACAACATCCGTCCCCTCTCATCTGCTGGCAGTAACTCATTAGAAGTAGTAACCTATGGTCCCCACGCCCTCTGTAGGCACGACACATGGTAAACACTATGACGTTGGCTACCCGCTCGCAACTCCAACTCGCAAGCTACCTCTCCATCTCTCTGAACTACCTTGAAGGGACCAAAAAGGCACGACCTCATCCTCTCAGCGCCACCTCTCCTCCATGGAGACGGTCTAAGTGGATGCACCCTCAAGTACACCACATCTTCGATCCCAAATTTGTGCTCCACCCTGTGCCTGTCTACACACTTGCTTTGCTGATCCTGGGTGGTCTATATGGTATCATGAGTGGTATCGCGACAATGCTTGCCCAAATGTAACCACTCAATCCATGACGTCACATAGTCACACAAATACTTCTTAGTTCGTCGGTCCACCGCCATTGCTTGACCAACAGTCTGAAGGTAATCACTAATGCTTGGAGTCAATCCTGTGCCTGCTGATTTGAACAACCTCTGCCAAGGAGGTATCTCTGTTATTCGTGTTGCCCCATGTTAAATTTGGCAACATCGGCAATCATTCTCCAATGAGAGGCCATATGTGCCACCCTGAGGCTAGCCAAGGAGATTTGGAGAATTAACTAGTCTTGTGAGGTATTGACAAAAGCCAGGGGAAGCGTACAACCTCTGAGAGTCAAACCAAAAGTCAGGACAAACGAGATGCTATATGATCTTGTGAGTCAAGATGTAAGTCTAATGCAAAAGTCAGAGGGAACGTACAACCTCTGTGAGCATAGACAGTCTAGTGCAAAAGTCAGGGGGAATGTACAACCTCTGTGAGCATAAACATGCTAGTGCAAAAGTCAGGGCGAACGTACAACCTTTGTGAGCCTAGTCAAGCCTTATGAGCCATGAGCAAAAGTCAAGGCATCTAGCAATAGTTAGGTTGAACGTAAAATTCCTATGAGCTAGAAACAAACAATCTTCCTGATATTGCAAATGATGTAAATGTATTGATCTAGTGTGTTGGCACGTGTAACACTATCCACCATGAAGAAATTCAAATTGTCATGTATAAGAGCCAAGTTGAACGAGTTGTTAAACTCAAATTGTAAAAGGTCAAGTTATAAAAGTTGAGTTGAACAAAGTTGCATAAGTTACATAGTTGCATAAAGTTGCATAAGTTACATTGTTCCCTAAAGTTGCATAAGTTGCATGTTGCATGCATGCATTGCCAAGTCAAGGGCAAGTTGTAACTGGAGTGTAAAGTTAGGTTCTCAATTCAAACTAAAGTGTAAAGCTGAGTTATGAGAAGCATGCAATCAAACTTCTAATTCGAGCCCTCTCCCCTCTACCTCTCCACTCCTTTATAAGAAGAGGTCGACCCTCATTCTATTCATTGTGTTTTGCAGTGTGAGGGTGGAGGAGTAAAAGGCTTTGAGTGCTTGTTTACTGTGCTGATATATATCAGAATAAGAAGGCTGTGAGTGTTGATACATATTAGTTAGAAGGCAATAGATATAACAGTTAGAAGGCAACAGATATATCTGTTAGAAGACAACGAGTGTTGTTTATAGTCATGGTATATATATCAGTGTTAGCAGGTTGCATATATATCAGTTAGCTGGCAACAAAGATTTATGTTAGAGGGTAGCAAAATACACCCACAGTGCTGGTGTATATCAGTCCAAAATAGACAAAGAAGAAGCACCCAGGCAACGCACAACTTCTTCCTTTAGTGATGGTTGATAACAACAGAATAGGACAGCAAGGCTTCTCAGTATTCTACAGGTCATACAGTTTGGTCTAAGCGTCTTGGCAAGCTCATTTAAGAGCAGAATTTCATGGTGGATATTTGTAAGTGATCATACATTATTAATGCAATAAAATAAGATTGTTTGCTGGGTTTTTCTCCCTGTATAGGGTTTCCCCAGGGTACATGTGTTGTGATCTTGCATGCTGGTAAATTCTTATGATTATTATTGTTCTGGTTTATGAATGATGTTAAGCTAAGTTCAAAGTACAGTCATAATTTAAAGAATTACTTACAGTTTACAATCAAGCCCAAAACTTAACATGGTATCAGAGCTTAGGGTGCGAATAAGCTTGTTGAAGTGCAGCAATAGGGTACACACAGATCCAAGCAAGCTTGATCAAGTTTCTAGTGTGAGGTCCATGGCATCTTCCATTTCAGTCAGGGCCGAGGATAGGCTTGAAGGAGCTTCCAACTTCAATGTGTGGAAGTTCAGGATAATGAATATCTTGCAGGAGCATGATCTTGAGTATTATGTGACCATAGTGATGGAGGAACCCAC
>JASDQU010946725.1:0-27888 GCA_032191745.1 Picea mariana | reverse complement strand
ATTGTGCATGGTGTATTATGGTGTATTGGTGTAACTCTTATACCATTGTTCATTTCTCATTGGATATAATTGAATGGTTTAATTATAAGTTGAAAAAGGTTTTAAATTTTACTTGATACTAATTCACCCCCCTCTTAGTATCAACAGGTTCTTATTATTGATTAGCAAGAATTACTAATAATTTCTTCTACATCAATTCCCTGAGGAATCGATGTCATAGGTTCAGTGGGAATGTTGTTGATTTTTCATTAATATAGGTTCAAGAATGAATTTCATTCCATTTTTAGCATTTTACTTGAACCATAGACATTTTCAGTTTCACCATTAACAATTTGTTGCAACAACCAAGATCACAAGAAGAAATACCATGCACAAGTACACAAGAAGTATCCTGGGAAACCCTTCTCAACAAGGGAATAAAACCCAGCCATTCCTTTGCTATATTATTCAAGAGAAAGACCTCCCACACCATAAACCTAGCAAACAAAAGAGTGCTCACAAAACCCTAGAAGACTAGAACCCAAGAGAGGTGTGCACTTTTCTCAAGAACAAGTACTTGTTGAAATTTCCAAACTCACACTTGTGTTGTGATTCCTCAATGGGGAATTCACCTTTATTTATATTAGACTAAGTATATAAAAAATAGTGTCTATTGGCACAATAGGGCCGACCTCAATAACTCACAATATAATTAATAATTACCATATTAATTATGTTTTACATTAATTATATTTCACTTTATGGTGGGGCCAACCTATACCCTTTACATCACAAATAGGGTTACATGTAAGTCTGTCTCTTGAGCAATATATCAAAGGATATCATACAAACACTAGTTCTCAGCCAGTAGTGGCACATCCATCTATGCTCGGCCACAGGGATTTCCACATATCTATCTCATTGCGTCTCACAGGAGAATCACACAAACTAGTTCTCAACCACTAGGATCGTGTTCACCTGAGCTCAGCCATGGGCACATCCAACTCAGTATATCTCTTTCTCACTGTGTATCATAGGAGAATCATATAGAGTATCACATCATCTCAACTCTTTTCACAGAGAAGACCAGAACATCGTTTCATATTTGTCTTAGAGAGAACGACACACCCAACTCATGGGCTCACTCACCCCATAGAGGGGAACACAACATTCCATCTTCATCTCAGAGAGAAACCAGATGACCATATCATGTGATTCCTCACCCCTTCAACTAACTCAGTCTGTGTCCTGGAGGATGTCTCACGCATCTGTAATCATCAACACTCCCTCTCAGCTAGTAAGGCATTCTCTATTAGGTCAATTCTCACATGAAAGTACTCCAACTTCGTCTTGGTTGTAGTCATCAACACTCCTTCTCAGCTAGGGAGGTATTCTTCACCAGGCCAAGAGTCTCATGGAAGTACTTGAACTTCATTTTATAAATAATCATCAACACTCCCTTTCATCTAGGGAGGTGTTCTTCACCAGGACAAGTCTCTCATGTAAGTACTCAAACTTCATCTTGGCAAGCGATTTGGTGAAGATATCTGCAATCTTCTCATGTGTAGGAAGGTATTGCACGTGTACTTATTTCCTCTGCATCCTATCTCTGATATAATGATATTTTATCTCAATTTGTGTCGATCTATCATAAAACATAGGGTTCTCAGAGAGATTCACACAACTCTAGTTATCACAATGAAAAATAATAACATCCATTTCATGATTAAATAAATCTTCCAGAAGCTTGCAAAGCCACACTACTTTGCGGACTTCCATACTCAATTCTATGTACTCTAAAAACTCAAGTCTACACTGGAGACATATCTCAGACCATATCCAATTGTTCCTTGTAGATATCTCAATATATGTTTCCCTACTATTTGTCTCGACTGACTCATAAATTGACTAAGTACATTCACTGCAGAGCATATATAGGGTCTAGTGTTAACCAGATACATCAGTGATCCAATTAGTTGTGGATCAATCTTGTCTGAATAATCATTCATATTCTTCAAATCCAACACCATCGGTGTAGGCATGGATTTTCATTCTATCATACTGAACTTCTTTAATGTCCCCACTTTATATTTTCCTTGACTCATGAAAATATCATCTGTCCTATGTCATACTTCTTGTCCCAAGAAGTAGTGTATCATACCCAGACCCTTCATCTTGAAATAAGAAGTTAAGGCTTTCTTGTATCCAACAACAATGCTTCCTAAATAAGTCACCAAAATTAGGCTCTCGTGATCAATAATTTAATAATATAGGTTTGGATCAGCAACACCCTTGCTGAAACCCAAACTCATCAAGTATCCATCCATCTGAAGTGGTTTCCAACTCATGGATGATAGTACGCATGGAAGTGTATCAAGCTTATTGAATCAAGTTGCTCATCATATACAACTCCCTTTGTTTGTGGGAATATTTTGGTAACAAATCTCATTTCATATTTCTCGACACTTCCATTAGCTACAAGTCCCTCTGCCCCTTACAAAGTTTGTTGATCCTAGATAGGCCTTTTATGTCCTACTATAATATCTTGGGGATATCATCTGGATTAACTAGAATGATAATTGTCTCTCTCTGAACTACTTAAGGGAAGAAAGTAATGTCTCTTCCGTCTTCTCAATTTGTTTGACTCCCTCTGAAGTCTGAAGAGTAGATATCTTTTTTTTCTTGTTTTCTAGATATTTTATGTCTTCTCAGGTTCTCTACTAACTCTTTAGTATTTTATGACTTCTAGCATAATAATCAATCATGAAAGGTTGGAATCCCATACCAGGGATAATGGTCCAAGTCATGAGGGATCCCACACTAGGGATAATACCCTTCGTTGTTAAGAATGAAATCAACTATTTTTAATGATTAGATCAAACAATTCACATGGGTCTGCACTCATGCTCAATATTGTATTTGGTTTAGAGGAAGTAATCCTTGTAACATCCTTAGCCACCTATGTTGGGCAATGCTACTCCATAAAACGCTTTTATTCTTTGACACCCCTATTGGATCGTGTTTTCATTGATGCCAATGGTTTGATTAATTGGTGTCATTGATTGATGTCAAGTTATGGATTGATTGATAGGATTGATTGGTTGATGATTGATGAACAATGTATATGTATTGTCCTTGATGAGAATGATAGATTTCAAGTGGAAACCAATCGATGAAAATTGATCAATGAGTTGTCATTGATATGATGAATTGTCCTTGATGAGAATGATGGAAACCAATCGATGAAGATTGATCAATGAGTTGTCATTGATATGATGAATATGAATCAATGGTCATTGATACATGATGCATAGTTGGATTGATGTAATGGTCTTATAATGGTTGATAAGGTGCACAAATGGATGAACTCCAAAGTGGTCCCATTATGGTGAATTCCCTCATGGGAAGACGCTTTGTGGATTGAGTTATCCTAGGAGAATGGTTGGTTGCACTTTTTTATGGTACAGGTTGATTACAGATTGTTTGGTATCAGAGAAGGCCTTCACTACAAGCCTTAACAAGCTTGAAGGAGATCCATAGGCACACAAATGGATGATGAAGTTCCAATCCTTGATGAGAAAAATTATTCTACTTGGAGAATAGAGATGAGATTACATTTGAAGACAATGGGAGGAACGATTTGGAAGGCAACCATTGGTGGATCAGTTCCATTTAAGAACAAGTCAAAGCTTGCATCTCAAAGGGAAGAAAACAAGAATGGTCCATTGGCTCTAAATACCATTCTTAGTGGACTCTCAAGCCCTATCAAAGAGAGAATGGTACAATGTACTTCCGCCAATGATCTATGTCTAAAGCTAGAGGAGACATATCAAAGCAAGAAGGAGAAGGAAGATATTGAAGATCACTCCATAAAGATAATTAAAGGTAAAGAATCTTCAAAAACCTTTGATTGTATTATTTCTAAATGTGATCTTGAAAACATTTCAAGTGAAAATAAAGAATCAAGTGATGATAGCACAAAGGAAGATCTTCAAGACATTTCAAATGAAGGCAAAGAATTATGTGTTGATATTGGCAAAAATGAAGATCGTGAAGATATTTCAAATGAAGGTAAAGAACCCTCAAAAACCCTTGATTGCAATGATGATGATGAATTTTTCTCTACAAGTGAAGAAGAAGATCTAGAAATAGCTTGTGTAAAGTTTGATGGTAATTATCCCATGAAAAGAATAGAAGAAAATCTATTAAAACTTCAAAATGAAGTTGAAGAGGGTTTATATAGATATAGAAGTGATCATTTTTATATAGACTATAACTATCTTTCAGATAACACTAAGAAAATTCTTAGGAGGAGTCTAAGGCACATCTTTAAATTAAAGGAAATGATCAAGGAACAAGAAGAGAGAAATAAGACTCAATTAGAAGAAAAGGAAGAAGAGATCACAAGGCAAAAGAATGGAAAAGAAGATATGAATTTAGATTATGAGATTAGCAAAATTTTTGAAATCATTGTCCATCTCAAGACCCAAATTGAAGAAGCCAAAAGAATAGAGGAACTATTGAAGAATCAAATAAATGAAAAGGAAGATTCATGTTGTAAGTTAGAAGATGAATTGTTAACCTTAGAAAGAAGGTAGAGAAGTCAAACAAATTCTTGAATAGCTCAAAAATATTGGATGAGATATTGGAAAGTCAAAGATCACCATATGATAAATCAAGTCTTGGATACAGAGGAGAAGATACACATGCTGAAGCAAGCACCTCAAATAAGCATGAGGTAATTCCATCAAAGGATGAAGAAAATGTTGAAAATCAATGACCTACACAAGGCAAAGAAAATTTCAAAAGAAAAAAGCAAGGAAGACGTCAAGAAGCTATTATTGGGACACCAAAGCAAAGGTATGAAAGTAATTTTCATGGGCATTGTTATTCATGCAATGGATATGCTCACAAAGATTTTGAATGTAGATATTATGAAAGGAGATATAATAGAAGATTTTATAACACCATGAGGTGTTGGATATGTGATCAAGTGGGACACATTGTTGTTCACTATAACACCATGAGATGCTACAACTGTAGTGGATTTTCCCACAATCCCAGGAGTGCTGGAACACAAGAAAACATTCCATGATGAGGACTTCAAATAACATGGCTAGAAGAAGGAATGAAGTAAGGAAAGGAGACATATTTGAAAAGATGAATGCTCAGAGCTTAAGTTCTAAGGAGCAGGGACATCTACAGAAGTGGGTGAAGAAGACAGAGCAGCCAGAACAAAATGAAAGATTGAAGGGAAGCTCAATTAAGTCATCTACTGAAGCATATGCAGGTGACAGTGGTATCAATCGTGTACATACGCAGGCTAGCCTTGTATAGGTCACGTAAATATGTGATTTGTTGTGCAACAGAGTACGTATATGTGGCAAAGCCTTGGGAAAAAGGCAATGCACATGATTTTCAGCTTGATGTGATGGTATAACTCTATTTTGCAGGGTTTGACATTGTTTATTGTAGGTTCTGACACTATTTGTTGCAAGTTTTCATGGTTCTATGTTAGATCATGTAAGGTGACGATGTAAAATAAATCTTGGGTACATGGCACTAACCCATGAGTATGGATTGATGATGATCTCTTGGGGTACATGGCTGGTACATATTTGAGTTTCATTGATATATCTTATGATGTATAATTGGAAGCATATGTTGGATATCATGGTGCATGCATTTTGCATGTGGTTGGGCTACATATTGAGACATGTAGTTGGTGAGTTGAGTTGATAGTCATGTTGTACATCATTGGGGAGTCATAGCTTGTTGATGCATGGTTGATATACTTGTTTGGTGCAAGTGATGATGCATGATGGTACACTCATAGATGCACATGGTTGGCATATTGGTAGATGCACATGTTGGCATATTGGTAGATGCACATGTTGGCATATGGTTGATACATTCCATGGATGATATCTTTTGG
The DNA here is from genome assembly GCA_032191745.1 of Picea mariana. Lineage (NCBI taxonomy): Eukaryota > Viridiplantae > Streptophyta > Pinopsida > Pinales > Pinaceae > Picea > Picea mariana. The sequence goes on along the minus strand of JASDQU010946725.1, from coordinate 21,974 downwards.
CACATTACATGATGTTGATGGTTGATGTGCATAGGTGTTGTGTATGATGAGCACACATTATTGTACAAGATGTACTTGGTTGATATTTTTCCCATGATTCTTTATTTCAATATTGATATATGATACTTGGTATGGCATAAGTTTGATGCATGGACAGGTCCAAGGATCGTCATTGAAAAAGAAGTTGATCTATGATCCAGTTGAGAAATAGAAAATTGCATGTTGATCATATTACAGAGGAGATAGGAGGAGACATACCCATAGGGGGAGTCATTATTCTTCACATGATTCTAGGAGGAGATATTTATCAGATGCATACCTATAAAAGAGCCCTATATTTGAAGAAAGAGAACAGAGGCATGATTCCAAGAGGAGAAATGGTCACAGGGGGAGTATGAGTGATGTATTTTCAGCATTACATCAGACTGATATCCCTTGTTCAAAAAGGGAGAGATTATTCAGAGGAAGATCAAAGGAATTCAGACAGGGGGAGCAGCCCCAAGGCGAGTTCAAGTAGGGGGAGAAATCCCAAGAGGAGAATGGCCCTTTTCCATTGATGTCAAAGGGGGAGAGATAGTCACATTGATGTGATTGATGATTATTGATTGGGAGAGATAGTCACAATTGGGAGAGATAGTCACATTGACTATTGCTGATGAGATTGATGTTTACTAATGGGGAGAGATAGTCATATTGTTATGATTGATGACTATTGATTTAGATCATGCCTTGTCTACATGTTTGACATCAATGTTGGTATTGCCATCAATGCCAAAGGGGGATATTGTTGGATCATTTTGTCATCGATGCCAATGGTTTGATTAATTGATGTCATTGATTGATGTCAAGTGATGGATTGATTGATAGGTGTGATTGGTTGATGATTGATGAACAATGTATATGTATTTTCCTTGATGAGAATGATAGATGTCAAGTGGAAACCAATCGATGAAAATTGATCAATGAGTTGTCATTGATATGTTGAATTGTCCTTGATGAGAATGATGGAAACCAATCGATGAAGATTGATCAATGAGTTGTCATTGATATGATGAAGATGAATCAATGCTCATTGATACATGATGCATAGTTGGATTGATGTAATGGTCTTATCATATTTGATAAGGCGAACAAATGGATGAACTCCAAAGTGGTACCCTTATGGTGAAATCCCTCATGGGAAGATGCTTTGCAGATTGAGTTATCCTAGAAGAATGGTTGGAGGACCCATGCTTGTATATGGAATAATGATATGAAGATCAATGAATTTGTTGGTGAAACTGTCCTAGATGGATATTTCTTGTCATGCCATTTCCGGTGGCATGTGGAATGTCACATAAATCCTCACGGTTTGAGAGTTATGGCTTCATGAAGTTGAAGGACCCCCATATGAAGGCTTGAAGCCCCCAAGGTCAAAGAAGTCAAAGTGACCTAAAAGAAGAAATCATTATTTAAATGATAAAGTAAAGTGACTAAGTCAAGAATATTATTTAAATGATTGAGTGAGGTGAAAAAAACAAGAAGGAATATTTAAATGATAAAGTATTGGAGAACTTTCTATTTATGGAAAGTGGTTAACCCTCAAAATAAGGAAATTAGGTTAAGTGACCTAGAAATGGCTTAAGTGACCTAGAAATGGGTTAAGTGACCTAGAGGATGAAGGTATAAATAAGATAGCAATGGTCTCTTGCAAAACATCCGTTTTGTGGATCAATGGAGAGCTTCTTGTGAGAATATCTTTTGGAGTATTGATGGAGAGCTTCTTGTGAGAGCATATTTGGTGTGGATCTCTTGAGAATTATTGAAGATCTATTCTGAGAAAGAGAGCATGAGTAGGATCTCATGGACACATCAAAGTTTCAGCAATGTCGGAGATCTTGACGGAAAAAGTCTTCGAGCTTCAGAAACCCTAGTTTTTGAGGTGTACGCAGGTTGTAATGAGTCAGGGCACATACATACATGGGTTGTATGAGGACAAGACAAGTACAGTAGAAAAAATCATGAATATTTGTATTTGAGCTGATGGCAAGTTGTTGAAGACTACAGCTGGTTCCAGATCTACATTCTATGGGCTCAGATCTATCACTGAGACACTGGTATGGTTACATTATTGTCTTCATGGATACTATTGCTTGTTGTGTTGTGAATGCTTAGGGCATTCTTGGTATGGTTGTTGTGATGCATGGACAGGTCCAAGGATCGTCATTGAAAGAGAAGTTGATCTATGATCTGGTTGAGCAATAGCAAATTGCATGTTGATCATATTGCAGAGGAGATAGGAGGAGACATACCCATAGGGGGAGTCATTCTTCTTCCCATGATTCTAGGAGGAGATATTTATCATATGCATACCTAGAAAAGAGCCCTATATTTGAATAAAGAGAACAGAGGCATGCTTGCAGGAGGAGAGATGGTCATAGGGGGAGTATGAGTGATGTATTTTCAGCATTACATCATAGTGATATCCCTTGTTCAAAAAGGGAGATTATTCAGAGGAATATCAAAGGCATTCAGACAGGGGGAGCATCCCCAAGAAGAGTTTAAGCAGGGGGAACATCCCTAAGAGGAGAATGGCCCTTTTCCATTGATGTCAAAGGGGTAGAGATAGTCACATTGATGTGATTGACGATTATTGATTGGGAGAGATAGTCACAACTGGGATAGATAGTCACATTGACTATTGTTGATGTGATTGATGTTTACTAATGGGGAGAGATAGTCATATTGATGTGATTGATGACTATTGATGTAGAGCATCCTTGTGTACATGTTTGACATAAATAATTGGTAATTGGTGTTGACATCAATGTTGGTATTTCCATCAATGCCAAAGGGGGATATTGTTGGATCATGTTGTCATTGATGCCAATGGTTTGATTAATTGATGTCATTGATTGATGTCAAGTGATGGATTGATTGATAGGATTGATTGGTCGATGATTGATGAACAATGTATATGTATTGTCCTTTATGAGAATGATAGATGTCAAGTGAAAACCAATCGATGAAAATTGATCAATGAGTTGTCATTAATATGATGAATTTTCCTTGATGAGAATGATGGAAACCAATCAATGAAGATTGATCAATGAGTTGTCATTCATATGATGAAGATGAATCAATGGTCATTGATACATGATGCATAGTTGGATTGATGTAATGGTCTTATCATGGTTGATAAGGTGCACAAATGGATGAACTCCAAAGTGGTCCCCTTATGGTGAAAACCCTCACAGGAATATGCTTTGCAGATTGAGTTATCCTAGAAGAATGGTTGGAGGACCCATGCTTGTATATTGAATGATGAGATGAATATAAATGAAGTTGTTGGTGAAACTATCCTAGATGGATAGTTCTTGTCATGCCATTTCTGGTGGTAGGTGGAATGTCGCATAACTCCTCATGGTTTGAGATTTATGGCTTCACGAAGTTGAAGGACCCCCATATAAAGGCTTGAAGCCCCCAAGGTCCAAGAAGTCAAAGTGACCTAAAAGAATAAATCATTATTTAAGTGATAAAGTAAAGTGACTAAGTCAAGAAGATTATTTAAATGATTAAGTGAGGTGAAAAAATCAAGAAGGAATATTTAAATGATAAAGTATTGGAGAACTTTCTATTTATGGAAAGTGGTTAACCCGAAAAATAAGGAAATTAGGTTAAGTGAACTAGAAATGGGTTAAGTGACCTAGAGGATGAAAGTATAAATATGATAGCAATGGTCTCTTGCAAAACATCCTTTTTGTGGATCAATGGAGAGCTTCTTGTGAGAATATATTTTGGAGTATTCATGGAGAGATTCTTGTGAGAGCATCGTTGGTGTGGATCTCTTGAGCATGATTGAAGATCTATTCTGAGAAAGAGAGAGTGAGGAGGATCTCATGGATGCATCAAAGTTTCGGCAATGTCGGAGATCTTGACAGAAAAAGTCTCAAAGCTTCAGAAACCCTAGTTTCTAAGGTGTGCGTGGGATGTAATGGGCCAGTGTGCATACATACGCGGGATGTATGAGGAAAAGCTACGTACAGTAGAAAAAATCATGAAGATTTGTATTTGAGATGATGGAAAGTTGTTGAAGACTAAAGTTGGTTCCAGATATGCATTCTATGGGCTTAGATCTATCACTGACACATTGGTATGGTTACATTATTGTCGTCATGGATGTTATTGCTTGTTGTGTTGTGAATTCTTAGGGAATTCTTGGTATGGTTGTTGTGATGCATGGACAGGTCCAAGGATCGTCATTGAAAGAGAAGTTGATCTATGATTCGGTTGAGCAATAGAAAATTGCATGTTGATCATATTGTAGAGGAGATAGGAGGAGACATACCCATAGGGGGGGCATTCTTCTTCCCATGATTCTAGGAGGATATATTTATCATATGCATACCTAGAAAATATCCCTATATTTGAAGAAAGAGAATAGAGGCATGATTCCAGGAGGAGCGATGCTCACAGGGAGAGTATGAGCGATGTATTTTCAGCATTACATCAGAGTGATATCCCTTGTTCAAAAAGGGAGAGATTATTCAGAGGAAGATCAAAGGAATTAAGACAGGGGGAGTAGCCCCAAGGAGAGTTCAAGTAGGGGGAGCATCCCCAAGAGTAGAATGGAAATTTTTCATTGATGTCAAAGGGGGAGAGATAGTCACATTGATGTGATTGATGATTATTGATTGGGAGAGATAGTCACAATTGGGAGAGATAGTCGCATTGACTATTGTTGATGTGATTGATGTTTACTAATGGGGAGAGATAGTCATATTGATATGATTGATGACTATTGATGTAGATGATGCCTTGTCTATGTCATGTTTGACATCAATAATTGGTAGTTGGTGTTGACATCAATGTTGGTACTGCCATCAATGCCAAAGGGGGTTGTGATATGATTTATGTTGGTTGATGGAGTGATAAGTACTCTTGTGATTCAGTGGTGACATTATTGCTATGGTATACTAAGTGTTTATACATGATTGAGATAGCATTCATATTGATTGGTTGTGGAGCATAAGTAAGCTATTGGAGAGCTTGGATGCGTTGTGACTGACTACTGGTTAGATTGGACAGTAAGACGTGGAAAAGAAAGATAAATTGGTTACAGAGGATCTGAGTTGATCTTGAAAGATAAAACCTAAGAAGCTCAGAAGGTATACGCAGATTGTTGTATACACTGGCCACGTGCATACATGGGTTGTAGTGACCCAGGGCGCATACACACGCGGGCTGCACTAATGACAGGTCGCGTACCTGTTGACAGATTGATATCTTTTGAGGATTATTTCTTCATCTCAGTTGATGCTAAGAATGTAAGTTGAGTCTTGCATATAGAGCTGGTGCTCCTGCAGAGTTGTACTCTATTCAGTTGTTGTTGAAAACCCCTGTATTGTTGTCCATAATAAAAAGAAAAATTGTACATACATCTTGTGTTCTTTGTGTTCCTTGTGGTGATGAATTGTTGATGATATATTGTTGATATATGTTGCTGATATTTGTTCACATATAACTGGTTATAAATGACAACAATTGGTAATGAGTAAATTTTGAATGTTAACTAAGGATTTTTGTGTAAGAGGGAAGTTTTGGGAAAAAGAGCCCCACACTCATTCACCCCCCCTCTAAGTGTGGTAGGTGTGTCCAAAAACCCTCTTGTAACATCCCCAACATCCAATTGGGATATGCCACATAAAATTTTTGAACTGTAATGAAATTAAAAACATATACACACAAAGAATCTTGAGGAACTTTATATATATAAAACTTAAACAGATAAATACATACTGTAAATGCACAGATTCATATAGAAATGATAGTAACTATATACATGCAATATAGACATGAAATTCCCATAAATATAACACATAAATAATAATGTAACATATAAATTAATACACAATTGACACTTATCTTGGTAAGAATATCACCAATTGCGTGCAAAACTTCCACAAACCTCCCATACTTAGACCACATTTCTCATCACTCTCAGAGTGGGTCACCCCCGAGATGGGACTAAACTCCATCTGGTTAAAGGGGTTCCTAACCATGATGATGTATCATAGACAATAGGAGAGACTCTACCACAGGTGCCAACTCAAACTAATAGCCTACAGTCCCTCGTTCCCCACATGCATGTCCCACCCCAGGAAGTGTGCCCTTTCTCTACTCAAAATTCCCTCAGTTGCCCCACTTCCTTTCCAGGCTTCAGAAACATACTGGACAGAAAGTCTCAGAGACATGTAGTTGTAGTTTAGCACCTCCAGATATCAATTCCCAACAATTCTCTCACCTTGAGAGATTGCTCACGGGAATGACAACCAACCTCTTCAATATCCCACGGACATGACAACCTGCTTCTTCAGTCCAAATCCCAAGCTAACTAGGTACACAAACATGTATGGGTATGGATACAGGTTCAAGTATAGTGACAGGAAGGTACGGAGGACAACTGAGTGAGTGAATGAATCATCCTAGAATGAATGAATGGATGACTAAATGATGGGAAATTGAACTAACTCCAAACTATATGTATGCATGTTCCCAACTTGACACTTGTCATGTTGGGAGCTACTTTGGCCCACTTGTCCCCATCCTTAGAACTTAGGATAAAATAATTTTCCATACTTTATGATTTAAGGAATATTAATATAATATTCCTTTTTGGCTTAAGCTCCCTAGATTAGCCATTTTTCTTAACTTTTAGCCCCACCTTTCCCTAACTAGTGGAGTTTAGTCCCCCATACTCTTTTATCATGGTCGGTCTATGCACAACAATGTATTTTATATTAATGATAAGACATATACAATTATAGGCACACTGGCCTTTAGCATCTAGGATCTCTGTCCTAATACAAAACATAAGCCTCCTAGCTTATAATAACTGGATCACCAGCCTATAAAACACAACATATACACAAAGGCTCCCTGGCATCAAAATCATGCGCCCTTAATTTGTTGCACGTGGTATCCTGGAAGGTGCACACTTCATCATTTTACTCTGCAGTACATGTGTGCACTATGCCATGAAAGGTGCATACAAAAATGATATCAAATAGCTCACCATCTTAAGTACATTTGCATTTTACATTTACAATTGGGTTCGGCCTAGGGGTATTACAATCCTCATCTCTCTTATCTTCATCCTTTTGAGTTGGATCTAGATCAATGTTAGCGATGGAAGCATATTGTCTTCCTTTCAACATGGTCGAACAATTTCTTTTATAGTGTCCATATTTGTCACATCTGAAGCACTGGATCTTTGTTATATCTCTTTTTTTATCATAAACTAAAGATGATGGAGTATTCTCATCTCTAAATGTTTGTCAAAATTTTATTTTGAGTCTTCCTCCTTTCTTTGTACGAAGTGCAAGAGCATGGTTTTCATCAGGGGAGTCTTCCACTCCTCTATTTTTGAGTCTAAGTTCTTCTTGGGTATAGTCTGTCCACAGACGATCAAAAGTGGGTAGTTTTTCCCTTCCACTGATACTTTGAAGAAATGGTTCCCAGTGTTTTGGAAGATTTTTGAGAGTGGACAAAACAAGTTCTCTATCATATATGACTTCTCCAATGGAACCTAGCTAAGCTTTGATCTCTGACATCTTCATAAAGAAGGTAGCAACTGTATCACCTTTTGTCAACTTAATACTTTGAAGATGGCCTTTTAAGGTAAGGGCTCTAAGGGTGTTGTAACTCTCAAACATATTCTTCAATGCTTCATACATTTCATAAGATATCTTCAGGTTGGAAATACAAGGTAGGAGATGATATCTTACTAAGTAGATGATTATTTTCCTTGCCTTGACGTCTTCTTCCTTTCTTATTTCCTTCTCTTCATTGGTAGATGTCTCTGGTAGAGTATTTTGTATCACACTCAAAAGTTCATATTCTTCAAGGGTGATCTGAAGTATTGACTTTCAGGAGCTGAAGTTGCTTGATCAATCAATCCTATCTTCCACCAAGGTTTTGTTCTTCATATTTTCAGATTTCTTGACAAACTCTTGCCAACTGGACTTAGAAAAACTAATGGATTAGGATACGATAGAAATTTTATTTTTTGTTGGGCTTATGAATACCAACAATAAGCCTTGAATGATAGGATAACACAAGTGAGTTGAAGATCTCCTTCAATGATTTGCAGAAACCCTAATTCTGAAATTTCTGCAGAAATTAGTGAAACCCTAGGGTCAAAAAATCAAAATGATCAGAAATGAAATATGAAGCTTGTTGGAGGTGAGTTGAAGGAGTTCATACACTCCTATTCACATTTTATCCCCAACTTCCAAGTATCAAGTATTGAAACACCTCAAAAAGGAAGGTCGTACGAAATTTCTAGAAACCCTAGGAGGGTCGTACGGTTTTGCAGAAGTGAGAGGATGATTGGAATTTGCTTGTGCAATTGGTTCTTCAAGACCTATGTTCTGATTCCATGTTGATTTTTCATTAATCTAGTCTCAAGCATGATTTCATTCTACTTTTATCATTTTACTTGAACCATAAACATTTGCAGTTTCACCATTAACAATATGTTGCAACAACCAAGATCATAAGAAGAAATACCATGCACAAGTACACAATAAGTATCCTAGGAAACCCTTATCAACAAGGGAATAAAACCCAACCAATCATTTACTATATTATTCAATAGAAATACCTCCCACAACATAAACATAGCACACAAAAGGGTGCTCACAAAACCCTAGAAGACTAGCGCCCAAGAGAGGTGCACACTTTTCTCAAGAACAAAGTACTTGCTGAAATTTCCAAACTCACACTTGTGTTATGATTCCTCAATGGGGAATTTATCTTTATTTATATTAGACTGAGTATATCAAAAGTAGTGTCTATTGGCATAGCAGGGATGACCTCAATAACTCACAATATAATTAATAATTACCATATTAATTATCTTTTACATTAATTATCTTTCACTTTTTGGTGGGGCTGACATGTACCCTTTACATCATAAATATGGTTACAGATAAGTTTGTATCTTGAACAATATAGAAAGGTATATCATACACCCACTAGTGCTCAACCACTAGGGGCACATCTATTTGTGCTTGGTCACAGGGATGTCCACATCTCTATCTCACTGCGTCTCACAGGAGAATCACACTCACTAGTGCCCAGCCACTAGGATCACATTCACCTGTGCTCAGCCACATGCAAGTCCAACTCAGTAGATCTCTTTCTCACTATGTCTCGCAGGAGAATTGTCTGGAGTATCACATCATCTCAACTCTCTGCACAGAGGATACCAGTACATCGTTTCATCTCTGTCTCAAAGAGAATGACACATCGAACTCATAGGATTCCTCACCCCATATAGGGGCACATAATATTCCATCTATGTCTCAGAGAGGAACCACACACCCAGCTCATGGGATTCCTCACCTTGTCATCTCAGTCAGTCTGTGTTTTGGAGGATGTCTCACTCATCTATAATCATCAAAAAATGTCAAGTTGGGCTTCTGATGTAGTGGCTGGATCAGGTACAATGGTAGGGTCTAAGAAACTATGAGTCACGATATGGGAGTGATTATTTGGGGGTGTCTTTCAACCTCCTCATGCCATTAATGACTTTCATACCCTCCTCCTAGCGCCATTTGTTGGCATGTGTATGTGAACACACCGTCAATGGGAAGGGAAGATCTGATTAGAGCTTGTCTTTATAATCCAATCCGTTTAAAGTAACCTATCTTGACAGGTTTTACAGCTCCATTTGATGGTGAAAATACTAAGGTAAACTAAGAAAACAAAATGATTATCTATCTATACAAAACTACTATGTACTTTTGCTACTTTACCTATAAAAATACCACACAGCTTTATTCATATACAATACTTGTGTATAAATACAAGGTTTATGCAAGCCTTGTGAAACTGGAAATTGCACTATTGAAGGAGAGTTTAAGTAACACATGAAGGATAAGGAAAATTGTTCTATAACTAATTAATAACTTGATAAAAGGATCAAGCTAAAAATAAAGAGAATGGATATGATTTGTAATGATATAACTAAAATGATCAAAGCATTTAAAGTTTAAGTTTTTAATCATTATTCATTCAAAAAATAAATTAACTAATAAAAGTTAACTAACCTCTTGTTGATCAAAAATAAAAAAAGAACTTTGATTTTTGTCTTCCCATGCAAGATATGCTCTAGTAACCTGTTTTTCGAGCATAAATCTGTGGCAAGCACTTTACGAAAAAGAAAAAGGAAAATTATGATATTACCTAAAGAAATTCAAGCAATATCAATAATTTGAAAGCGATTTGTAAGAAACAAAAAGACAAATATAATCCATGTGATGTTTTTTGATTCAAAAACAAAAAGATGAAAAAAAATACAATCATCTGCAATTGATATAACGAATTCAAATGTTCGATATAACTTAGAACACAAATATATTTTTTTTATATTTAATGTACCACATGGATTGTAATAACCATAAATAATGAACTATATCGTGAACAGAAAGAAGAAAAACATTAAACCATATAATGATGAACAGACGAAAGTTAACTCATGCAATATATGTTTTATGCTTTGAAAATTATGAAAAGTAACATGACTAATAAACAATTACATCACACAATTTGTTATCCAGACTAAAGCCATAGATCATACTGTGCTTTCATATCTTTCATTCAAAAAAAAATTAGTCCATCCTTCAATGTTCCAAAATAACTCCCCTTTCTTTTAATTTTGTTGTTACCCTCTACACTCTGAGGCTGCAAATGACCAGTGATGTTTGGTAGCCTATTCCTTAAACAACTAAGGATTTCTTTCAAAGGTCTCTTTGGAATGAAATAATGTTTTTTAGAAGTGATTTGGGTTATAGGAGGGAACTTGATCGGATCATTGGTCGATAAGATAGAGCCTTTTGGGATTTGAACCTCAACTTGGAAATATTGGAGAGAGTGAGGCAAAAGATTTGGACAGACAGGTTCTTAAATACCCTAAGTTAAATGAAAATCGACATCAAATTGTGAAGGAATAAACCCATTCCTTAAAATAAAAATTTTCAGGTATCCCATGTGTTCACCAATTGGACATTTACTAAAATTCGAGTCAAACCATGATGGAACAAGATCAATTCGGGGTTAGGGTTCTTCCTCTGATAGAACACAGACATTTTTCGAAGGCTCTTGAGAAAATAGAATGGTAAATTCAACTTGAACCCTAGGAAAATCATCAACAATCATATGTGAAACAATAACACCAACCCATAATGCCCTTCACAAGTAATAAATTATTTTATAACCAACAGTAAACCGTGCAAGCAGGTTTTAAATAACTATATAGGCATACCTTTCACATTGTAACGTGGCTTTTTGGAGACTAACAGGGAATGCCACAGTATACCATTTATTTTCATATTCTTAAATCATCAACCACCTTCCTTTGACAAACCCGTTGCCTAAGCTATATATTCCTCACTCACCTGCAACTGAATGTCACTTCTCTTGGATTCGGTTCCATCAAACGTTTTACCAGAAGCCTGTGCAACCTCTAAGTTGAAACCCTCAAAAGAATGAATAAATTTTATCCAACCGAATTGGACCAGGTTGTCCACAACATTGTCATGCGATAACAATGTGTGTGATCCATTTGGCTCCACTCTAACCACAGGGGCCATCGTCTTTCAAACTATGTACCAAAAAACACAAAACGAAGAAGTGTGTGTTTAAACAAACACAAAACAATAAAAAAATAAATTTGCATAACTAGCGGTGAACTGAAAACTAAGGGTATGAAGAGATACTACCATGATTTCCCACTCCTAAGTTTGATTAACCACCAAGAACCATAGGATAGAAAACTCAAATCCCACTTCATTCTCTAAAACCTATTCTTTAGTCATGGAGGACCATCCTGGAGATGAAATGAATGTGATTATTTATGAACAAGTGTTACAGGACAATGCCCCTATGAAAAAGTGGATTTCCTCTTCGATACTAGACCCCTATGACCAAGAAAGAAAAGTGCTAATGTGGACATTGTCATTCCTTTTCATGAAGATAAACTATTCGAAGAAGAAGAAGGAAGAAGGGTAAATACCTTTACTGACATTTGTCCTTTCTCGATCCAGGCTGATCTTGATCTCCAAGTTCTTTAGAAGGTCCTGCAATAAAATGAGCAACAACAATGAGACATATTTCCTACTCTACCATGATTAGCTTCATAATAGATCTATAAAAGAAACAAGTTCATGAAACGTACACAAACTTTAAGGAAACAAGCCAAGCACAGATTTATATTAATGAAAACAATGTGAAATTCTTACAGCCATAGATGTAGATGCAGCAGCTTCACCAAGCTCTCTTTGTCCAGACCCTTGCTCGAATAATCCACACACAGAATGATTATGCTTCAATGATATCTCCCTTATGAGATCATAGGTTTGATTCCTTACAATGTCTCTTTATGAATACCACTCATGAGATCATAAGTTTGGTATCTCTCAATCTCCATCTACTTTCACCATGAAAAGACCTCCTTATATAAGCTTGGAGATACCCAACTACCTTAGAGATTCTTGGGATAGGTTGAGGATTCTTCTCCATCAGTTTTGGATCCTCCTGAATATGTAGCCTTGACCTCAGATTCAAATCCAACCAACTCCAGAGATGAGGAGGATTTATCCCTTATTTTCCTAAACAACCCAAAATTTGTTGAAAAAAACTAGCGCTCCCCCAAAAGGGTGCACAGATAATTGAAACACTACCCCAAAGAAGGCCAGGGAGCACTGGCACTCCCTGACAGTGTATAGGGTAGCGTTGCATTCCAAAAATCATTTTTAAGTGGTTTTCTTCATGGCAAATGCTTTGTACTCTTCATCAAATGATTCCTCTTCCTCAAACCAGTCTTTGAAGGTTTCTTAAGTGTCCTTATGATGTCTTTAGAGACACGACATAGGCAAGATGACAATATGATGTTTGTGACACTTGCGAGACTTGCGACCAAAATGCGACACTTGCAACACTGACGATGATGACAATAGGTCATCATTGGAGTGAGTAATTTTTATGTGTAACAGATTGCCCCCCAAAGTGCGAAGTTAGAAGATGTGATGACTGAAGTACTTTGTATACTTTTTCAAGCAAGGGTATGGACTCGGAGAACCTGGTAGAAGCTTCACACAACCATTAAAAAAATATTATGACATGTTTCAAATCCAAGGTAGGCATACTTATGATTGGGTGATAAAGACTTGCAAGGTATGGCCGCTATAAAATACATTGCGGATCCATAATTGTATTAAAAAAAAGGGTATAGCCACCAAAGATACAATGTGGATCTATACTTCCATGATATGAACTTATTGTAGCCATAAAAAATACACAGTGGATCTACGAGACAAAAAAACATATCCACAGACCAATACAAAGTGGATCTATGTAACAATATATGTGTCAATATTCAAGAGAAACTCTATCACAACCTGGGAAAAGTACATATAAGAGTGATGACTCAACCTAGGGTCTTCTTACCAATCCCGATGTAGTATGAATATAACCATGTGAATATATGTCCTGATGTCGAACATGGCAGAAACCACTTGATTATCGATCAATGAGGTAAACCATTAACAAGCGCAAGGGAAATCACCATTGATGTTAATGATTCCCAAGGTAATCTAGTACATTCCAACGAATTTGAATGGATGAGATGAAGTTGAACATCCATGGAATCATCTGATCAAAGGTCAATGATGTAAACCCACTCTCGGATGTGAGGAGGCATGCCATTGAGTCATGCAGTTCCCAAGGTACTAACTGGTTTCTAAGTCTGGTTCTCGGATAAGGTGTTGAAGTCGACAGGAATAGACTCATCGAAGGAGGGTCTTGATGTATCCCCCATCAATGACACAAAACTGACACAGAGATGTAAATTAGTAAATCAAATGAACATGGACTGACATGGGTATTGAAACAGGAAATCTGTGATGGTTAACTCTTGAGGAAGATACTTCCCTTGCACATTGAGGCACAACAACAGAAACATGACTTGGACCAAAACATGATGATGAAATGGATACTGTGAATTTCATCGGGTTTCCCAAAGGAGTAAATAAAAACTCAGAGGATTGGTTCAATGCAGATTTTCGGTGGAATAAAATGCATGCAAAGATAAAATGTCATGTTCAAGGGCGACTGTAAGAGTTACTGGTAATGTTCTCAAAAATTGTTTGGCTTGTTTCCTTCAATTTTTCCCCCATCCAGATAGACAAGTACCTCTTTTTAATTTAACGAGCTCGAGGAGGGTAACACATGCTTGATATAAATCACCTTTGGTAAGTCCCTCTTCCTTTGTTTAACGAACTGGAAGAAGTAAGGGTTCAGTCCCGTATGGGCCCTTCAAGATATGATTGTTTAACAAGTCCGGAGAAGGTAAGCTCGGTGGTTTTTCATATTTAGAGAGTCTAAAAATGACTTAAAGATGACTCCAGTGTTGTCCTTTTTGGTAATGTTAGTCTTGCTAGGCCAAAAAAGAGATAAATTATCACTCGAAATACGCCCTTTCAAAACTTTTAACGAGTGTGAAAGGAAGCAAGATCACTCGGAAATCTTTTCACATTTAGAGAGTCTGAAAAGAGCTTAAAGGAGACTCTAGGGGGTTCCTTTTTTGTATAACCATGCAAGTCTGAAAAAGCGATAAAAGTTTACTCAATTACATTCTCATGTATTTGCGAGCACAAGAAAGAACAAAAACTAATCTTTGTACACCCCCATCTTGAAAATATAGTGGCTTAACTCCAGAATGATCAACAAAGGCTGGAGACATGCCCCCCCCAAGATTCAATTCATTCACCGACTTTGAGGTTGTCACCAATTTCTATACTATATGAAGAAAAAGGATACAGGTGGATCAAAAGAAGGTTCAAATATGAGAGCTAACAAAATACTCGACTCAACATCTACGAGATCTGGAGAAATACTTAACCTGATAGGAGAGGTGATTGTTTCATTTTTTAACGATCTTGACACAAGAAAATAACTATGCTCAGAGCTCTGGGTTGAATCCCCAAATTTTTGTTTCATTTTTTAACGAGCTTTCCACTGAGAAGAGAAAAACCTATGCTCAAGACCTCTGTTTCATTTTTTAATGAGATTTCCATAGAGAAGAAAAACCATGCTCATAGCCTCTGTTTCATTTTCTAACGAGATTGCCACAGAGAAGAGAAATTATGATCGTGACCTCCATTTCATTTTTTAACGAGCTTTCCACAGAGAAGAGAAAATATGCTCGTGACCTCTGTTTCATTTTTTAATGAGCTTTCCACAGAGAAGAGAAACTATACTCGTAAATTCTTGTTGATCATGGCTTCCAAGAGGATAACGCTCTAGAAGGACACCATGTCAAGGGACAAAACTCAATCATGGCTTCCAAGAGATCTTCATTGGATGGAAGAACAATGCTCTGTAAGGAACACATGTCGAGGTCCATGATAGGGGTAAGGAGATCAGGCTCCAATATCCTACCAAAGAGATCACCATGTCAACTACTGGATCCAAGTCATCAGAAGTTGAAGTCATGGGATACAACACCACATAATTGACCTATGGCAGGGGTGATACCGACTACATATAAGACCCATTTAGGGAGGTCATTGGGTTGATGGTCAAGTCAGGGCCCATGAACGAAAGTTGATCAATAGTCACCATTCTTCCATCGTGTAGGAAAGATATCACATGAAAAATAGTGGACACAATAGCTTTCATGGCATAGACATAATATCGCCCAAGGAGTAAATCAAAATCCAAGGGGCCCTGGACTACCATAACATCAATAAAGACAGTTTTTCCTCCCAAAGTTACGGGAAACTAAGGAAGGATCCGTAAAGGGTGACTGGTTCTTCTTTTAAAAGAAAACAGAGTCTGGGTAACCGGCATAAGCTAAGGATAACCCAAATCTTTCCAAGAAATAGAGGACAAAATACTAACGGACGAACCTTCGTCTATCACACATGAGGAACGCCCCAACCAAAAACCTATACTGTAATCTTGAAAGGAATGTGAGAGCGAAGATGTTGTCCAGTTAGCACACCCCAATAAAAAAGAATGGCCTCATTACTTGGAGGGGGTTTCGCGGGAGAAGGAGGAATTCCCCCCAACATGGTAGATTCTGTATCAACGAGAAAAACATGGGCAATATCTAGTTTACTCTCTAGAGGGAGAGTAGGAATGATTGATAATGACATCAAATCGACCAATTGGGTTTCATTCTCCAAGGGGAGAATGCGGTCGAGAGGTGGAAACTGATCGACCACTTGGGTTGCACTCTCTAACGAGAGAGTGGGATCGACCGAAGATGGGATCGTATCAACCACTTTGGCACTCATCAGAGGAGGAGTGGGATTGACCATGTTGTCACTCTTCATAGGAGGACTTGGATTGGCCGATGATGTAACCGGAGCAACCACTTTGGAACTCTTTGGATGAAGGGCGGGACTGACCAATGAAGGGACTAGATCAGTCACTTTGGGTTCACTCTTTCAATGAGGAGTGGGGCTGACCAATGAAGTAACTGGATCATCTTCTTTGGTTAGTGGTTCAATCGAGGATGAAACCAGATTGACCACCTGATCAACCAGACTGACCAGGGATGGAACCGGATTGACCATTCCATCAACTAACGAAGGGTTGGGGGAAATCTTACGATAACCAGCTGGAAGTTGAAGATTTTCCAAAATAGAAGAATCCTTGTCCATGTGAGGACAAAGGTTAGAATAATGATCACATTCGCATAACATACAAGGAAATTTGTCAGTTGTCTTCTTCTTACCAACCTTAACATCACTAGTTGACGGGGTGTCACCAGCATGTCTAGTAGAGGCCGATGAGGACCACATTTATAAGACCTTGGGAATACCAAAGAAATACCTTAGAAAGTGGTCACCTTTACAAAGACTACAAGGGAATTTGGGTTTCAGATTCTTTGTTTTAATCTTGTTGACCTCATCAACACTCCCAGTACTATTAACAATAGTTGGTTGCTTGGATCCAACATCTGATGTAGTTGGAGGCTTGGTCCCTTTCTGGTTTGTCTTCTTCTCTTTATGTTTCTTCTTCTTCTTATCAACCTTGCTACTTGCTTTATATATTTCACTAGGAGAAGAAGGAGAAAGGGAAAGAGATCTAATGAGTGAAGAAGGCGAAAATTCGACATGAGGTTGATGTGTGGGTGGTGTGCTTACATCTGAAGAACTTGCATTCGAGATCATCTGAGTAAAAAAAAACCATACCGGTAACCCAATTGTGAGACCTGTAAAACTCAAAGTAGCGATGTAAGGAGGACCAAAATTTTCATAAGAAGGAAAAACATAGGGTTCCCCTAGAAAAGGGGTTCCTTCATTGGTCATTCTGGGAATTGACACCATAAAAATAAAGATCCAACCTAGATTCTGCTAGGGAGAACAAAAAATACACGTTAAAAATCTAGTAATAAAGAAAGCAAACAAAACCTTCTCACAATGAGCACACTAGTTGGTGATGAAATCCAACGTCGTGGGAACAAAGTAAGAAGGGGCTGAGATAGAGTGGGTGGAAAAGTTACATTGATGACCTGCTTAATGGACTTACACCCTGGTGCAAGATCCCACACATAATTGTGGGTATACCCTCCAAGGAGCCCGAGTGAGTCTGGACAATGTCGATTCCAAGTACCATGAAGACTTTCCCCTCCACAGTCACCTTGTGTACAGACCCTAAAGAGATAGGCCACTAAGGTTACCAACTATGACAGTGATTCCTAGAGAAATAGACGACAGTCTGATCCATGCACAAGGGAAGGGTATCTATCCCAAAATCAACTTGAAAGGCTTCCACTCATCATTGTAGGTATACCTTCAAGAAACCCCCATAATACGTGCAATCTCTACACCAAGACCAACAAAACAGGGTGAGTAACTTTGCTAGTTTCAATGTGACCTCAGGTTTGACCCTTGTGTGAGAAGGGGGCTTCCCAAGACAAAATGTAGCAATTGGATTTCATCCATCCCTAACACAAGATCCTATGTTTGTTTGTAACTTTGGAAATTTATCTTTCACACCTATTCCAAATCCCTACAACTAATCTAATGTAGGTTTTCTACCAAAAAATGTAAAAATGTCTAATCAATTTTAGTTTAGCGCTTGATTTTAATTCCTATTGTTTACTCAAGAGGAAAATGGCATGGACTAAATGATGTTTTGATGAACTCTAAAGTTATGCAAAGAGATGAATATGAAATCTTTTCATTTCAATGAAATCTATGCTACGAGAAGGATAAAACATTCATCATTCCATATGCACAATGTCCCAAAATGCCAAAAAACATGCAATTTTGCTACTTCAAATGCAAGCTAGTTTCATTACCCAAAAGAAAGAATTCATTTATCTTCTTTGTTTGATTATGATGTATACAAAAATTAAATACAAAACCTTCAATTCACCACTACTTTCAATTAGGAGAAAGAGTCTTATGCAGATGCAAAAGACACGAAGCAAAAGGGCTACAAACAAAGCATGCACTCAAGGTAGTGAGGTATGAAATAAAAGAAGTATAAAATTGTTCTACAAAGTAATAACACCATCAAGGATTCTACAACCAATCAAGAATTCAAGGAACACAAATAAAATGTAGAGAAGAATCCAAGAAAAGATAGGGAGAAAGAGGAATCACTCAAAATTGTCCTGACAAAAAAGCAGCTGGAAAAGGCAATTTCACATTTCTGAAAAAAGTTTCAAGATCCAATCAAGACAATATGGAGTGATAAGAATAAAAAACCAATCCAAACAACTTCACAAACCAACCACAGACTCTAGTTAAATACCTCTGCAAAATAGGCTACAAAAGACTAAGCAAAAGAAGGCAAAAACTCTGAAAAAAGAGACTAGTGCTCCCTGTCTCAAGGGAACAGAGCATTGCAATGCTCCCTAAAAAAATTTGGGGGAGAGCTGGCCAAATATCAGCACTCTGGTATGGCCTAAGGGGAGGCTGTTGATCATCCCAGAAACTCAGAAAAATAGCCAAAAAATTGCAAAAAATTCACCTAGAAAGAATAAAAAATGGTGAAAATGCTAGTGAAGGTAGGAGAATGCTAATAGATCATAAACACACAAAAAAAGTGATATGAAAGATGGTAAAAGGGAAGGGAAAAACAAAGGAAATAAAAATAGGAGTTCCTTCCCCAGTGGAGTCGCCAATTTCTATTATAGGAGGATCCCCTTGCGGACAAGTGGATTTCCTCTTGGATACTAGACCCCTATGACCAAGACAGAAAAGTGTTAATTTGGACACTAACATTCATTTTCATGAAGATAAACTATTCGAATAAGAAGAAGGAAGAAGGGTAAATAAATTTACTGAAATTTTTCCTTGCTCGATCCAGGTTGATCTTGATCTCCAAGTTCTTCAGAAGGTCCTGCAATACAATGAGCAACAACAATGAGACATACTTCCTACTCTACCATGATTAGCTTCATAATAGATCTATAAAAGAAACAAGTTCATGAAATGTACACAAACTTAAAGGAAACAAGGCAAGCACAGATTTATATTAATGAAAACAAAGTGAAATGCTTACAAACATAGATGTAGATGCAGCAGCTTCACCGAGCTCTCTTTGTCCAGACCCTTACTCGAATAATCCACACACGGAATGATTATGCTTCAATGATATCTCCCTTATGAGATCATAAGTTTGATGCCTTACAATGTCTCTTTATCAATACCACTTATGATATCATAAGTTTGGTATCTCTCAAACTCTGTCTACTTTCACCATGAGAAGGCCTCCTTATATAAGCTTGGAGAGACCCAACCACCTTAGATATTCTTGGGATAGGTTGAGGATTCTTCTCCATCAGTTGTGGATCCTCCCTAAGTTGTAGCCTTGACCTAGGATTCAAATCCAACCAACTCCAGAGATGAGGGGCATTTGTCCCTTATTTTCCTCAACAACCCAAAATTTGCTGAAAAAAACCAGCGCTCCCCAAAAAGGGTGCACAGAGCATTGCAACGCTCCCCAAAATAAGGCTAGAGAGCATTGGCACTCCCTGACAATGTATAGGGGAGCGTTGCCTTCCAAAAAACATTTTTAAGTGGTTTTATTCATGCCAAATACTTTGTACTCTTCATCAAATGATTCCTCTTCCTTAAACCAGTCTTTGAAGATGTCCTAAGTGTCCTTATGATGTCATTAGAGACATGACATAGGAAAGATGACAGTATGATGTTTGCGACACTTGCAACCAAAATGTGACACTTGCAAAACTGACGATGACGATAATAGGTTATCATTGGAGTGAGTAATTTTGATGTGTAACAACAAGACAGAGAATCGATCAATTCATTGAATGGACACTAACCATGTCATAAGTTGACAAGATAGTGGCAACTATCAAATGATAGCATTCAGATCATACGATGGGGAAAAAATGCATAACCAAAATTCTCTAAGGATAAAAAATGTATTAAAACTTTGAATTTTGGTTTAATAACAAGATCAGATAAATAACATATGGCGTTGGTTTTTACCGTAAGTTATGAATTTTTTACAAATTTTAACATGGTTTTGTATCCACTGGTGAATCATGGTCTAAATTTTTTATGATTTTAGATTCCCAATTAAAACAAATAGTTTTTTCAATTACACATGGTGAAAACTTTAAGAGTTCAGTCAATAACCTTGTAAAAGATTTCAATTTCATGCTTTCCAGTCATGAAATTGAAATGGGTAAACATGATATAGTTTTCTATGAAATAAATCCAACACAATTGATCAACAAAAGTAATCACCATAAACAATCAATTCCAACATATATACACACTAAGCAGTCGGTACAAAAAATCTCTCTTTGTGTTGGCCCTCGACCAAGTTTTGAGGAAACGTTGGTCATTTTTGACCATTTTTGGGACTTCGATAGGCTGGTCAAAGATAGAGTGCCCAGGTGAAGTGGATATCACGGGATCTTGCCCATTTTTGCAGGTTTTTTTGGATTTTAGGGTTTATGTAATGGGTATGGGATGTCAGCCCATGGGTTTACCCATGCTTAGGCCTTTTTGTAATGTATAAATAAGTAGCTAAGTAATGTAAGAAGTATGTAGAGTTACTAGTCATTGATCGGCTTAATGCATGGCTAGTTGGCTTTGTGCACGAATGTGTTGAGGCTTGCAAAGCTAAGTGCAATAATTTTGTAAGTGCTTTGTGCACAGATTGTGTAAGGATTTGTGCCCTGACATAATTCAAGGAAGGAGGATATGGCGGGGTGCGTGCATATCTCTTGTCCTTTGTGGAGTTGGCTCTATGGCATTAGTTCCTGTAAGAAGATTGAAGGAGACTAATAAATAAGAAAAAGAGTTGGTGGACATAGCCCCACACTGGGGTGAATCACGTATATCATGAGTTGTCGTGCTTTGTGCAATGTTGTTCATGATGTTTATGTATCTATTTCCTTAGTGCATTGTTCTTGATGTGTGATAGGTAGATCTATTGATCCTTAAGTGCTTTATATATGAATAAATATTAGATCTTCTCTGATGCTATGTGCTAAAGGATTAGATGTGCTTAATCTTGATTACTACTGCGTTGATCTGTAATAAGGATTAATATGCAATGTGAATACAAATCATAACTTAATGCATATTGTTGGCTAAGTTAGCTAGTTTAACATAGTTACCAACTTAATGACAAGTGTGACCTCAAAATGAGAACTCTGGCCCAAAAAACCCATATTTTTGCATAAAAAACATCAAAATCAACCCCCAAATCAAAAAGTGGTGCTATCGGTAGCACCATTTTTTTAAACGGGGTCAAAATTACAACATTTTCAAACATTGCCTTCAAAACTTAGATAGTAGCTCAAAAAAACCTTAAAATTAGCACCTAAAAACAAAAAAGATGTTTTTGATTTTTTTTTTTTCTTTTCAAAACGTTAAATTTTGAGATCATTTGAAATCGTATTTTTATCACTTGGTACCATTAAAACC
>JASDQU010946724.1:82137-98910 GCA_032191745.1 Picea mariana | reverse complement strand
TCTCTGCGACAAAGACTCTCGCAACCAAAAAAGTTTCTAACCATCTGTCTTCGATGTGTGGATATTATATAAAACCTCTTTCGGCCGAACTATTGTTCAGCCGAAATATTTTTCGGCCGAACAATCTTTCGGTCGAAAAATAGTTCGGTCGAAAAACTATTGCCAGAAAAAAAATATCCGGCCAACCAAATTTCTACACGCAAATTGAGGGCCCAGTTATGGCTCCGTTCGATTTGACATTTATGTTTTCGGCCGAACAATAGTTCGGTCGAAAATTACATCTTTCGGCCGAAAATGTTTTTTAGTTCGGCTGAAAAGTTGTTTTTCGAAAATTTGGAAACCCGATTGTCACGAAAGTGTAACCCACCTTCGTGATTTCACCCCTACCTATAATACCATTTTTTGGTAGTACGACTATCATTACACCAAAACCCGCAGGTGATTGGTAAACTCACCAGCGCCAGATTTCAAGGATCCATGAGAGGCGATTAGTCCCTTGTCACGATACACCGGGGAGCACTGACTACTTGCAATTTCGCGCAACATAAGAGAGAGATAAACAAAATTCCCACATTTTTTCACAATTTCTACTACTATAAGCATGGATTTAAGGCCCGTTTTGGGTCTTATCTCTTGGGATGCCTCAACATCGTTCCACTCACATCTTGGATCATCTTGAGAGACAACATATGAAATGGAATTGTTATCGGAAAACATAATTTGAATATATATTTCCTTGGTATACGACATTGAAATATCTAGTACTCGAGGGTGAACAAGTTTCAAGCACCTGGATGTTGATTATTTAACCTAGCGAATCCACAGAGAAAATATATAGAATCTAACAAAAGACATACCAGAAGCATCCCAGATCATGAGCATACTATAGTATACTTAGATCCATAGAATATTGTGACCTATATAAATCTTCGAGAACATCAAAGATATTCATCTTCAAGTAAACATAATTTGGAAACTTCTCCTTCTTTTGTTTTTGTAGGTAGTGAATCTCTTGAATTAATTCATAAACCAGTTGATTCTACTTTTGTTGAATCCCATAATCGCACCCTGCAAAATATTATAGAAAACTTAGGAGGAGGAAGATTTGGGGGTAAATAAAACTCCCATACCACCTTTAAACTCTTGTGTCATGGCCATATTTGGACCATTAAATCTTCCTAGGCGTGTTCACGACCGCCATGAAATTTACTTCAAGTTGTTATCCAAGTACAATGGTGAACCAACCCTATCTATTGAAGAACACCTAGTATCCTTCCAAGATTTCACTAAAAAAATTTATGTGGAGCATGACAATGTCTTCATGAGGTTTTTTATTCAAACCCTAGAAATATATGTTTGTAAATGGTTCAGATAACTTCCTACAACCTCCATTGATAGTTGGCAAGATCTTGAGTGTACATTTATGAAGTAGTGGGGGGGAAAGAGGGATATCCTATTTACCTGACTGGGTTTGGATCCCTCAAAAAGAAAACAAATGAGTTTGTCGTTGACCTCAAAATAAGGTTTAACAATCTTTAAAAAAATATTCCTAGAGATATAATCCTTTGCAACAAGTATCCAAGGTCACATATGTTGGGGATTATCATGCGGGCTTTGTCATGGTATTGAGAGAAATAAGAGCTCCATTATTTTGATAATGTAAGATGACGCATTACATATTGAAGGGAATATGATTGTATCAGTTAAAATGAATCAAAATTTTGATCAAGCTGACACAGAGAAAGTTAAAGAAGATTTTGGTCCCTCATATCTAGTCAAAGATTCCCATAAAGCCCAAATGGATGATATGTCTATACTAATTAGAAATTTGAAAAACAATATTTCTAGATTTGAGATAGAGAATGGTAATACCAACAAATTTCCTCAAGAAGGTGGGGTGAGGAACCCTAACCAGTTTAGGAGGAATTTCAATCCCCAACTCATGAGGAGAGAAAGAAGAAATGATGAACAACCCATTCATCGCCCTATAATAACTAATCATCAAAACAACCTAGTCGAGGAAGAAACGGATGAAGGATATGTTGAGAAACCAAAATAAATACAATTACTTCAAATGTAAAACAATTCCATGCAGATAACTCAAGATGACTATGAAGATTCCATCAACACGAGGAAGATGACCCCCAAAGGAAAATGTTACAAGGAAGAACTCTCTATGGCATGGGGTAAACCACAACAAAAGGAAATGACTGCAGAAATAAACTCTAATCTTAAGTATGATATATAAAAAAAATTCTAACAAGACAAGAGAAAGAGCCTACCTGGTCCATACGTTTGATGAAGTCCATCGTTGATCACTTGACTCAAATAAATATACCTGCAACTTATCCTCAAAAATCAAGAAATGCAAGCATATGGTTATAATATATAACGTTAGCACATTCAATAGCATAATCCATCAATATTCATAACAAATATTCCCATGAAATAATGATTCAAATATTTGCAAGACATGGATGATAAAAGAGTATTTCTATTAAAATGTAATCATTAGAAGTGAATGAATTACAAACTTTCGTGTCAACACAGTTCAGAACTGATAAACTAAGTCCCTTCCAGCTAGGCCTCCACCACTTCAATCTTCCACCAAAGGAAAGCTCATATAAGAGAAACAATCAGGTTCTCAATCAAGTAGGAAGATCTTGGGGGCTGAACAATGTGTTTAGACTTAAAAGGATAAAGGGATGCAAACTCAATATGGCGTGAATAATTTCTCCAGAGTAACTTTTCTCTGAAAGTTGAATTCTTCGCCTCTTTTCCACAACTTGGATAGGGCCCATTTATAGCCTTCAAATGGAACTAAAGGGCTGAGTGAGAACGTGTCCAGTATGTGGAAGGTCAAGGATCATGGATCTCATGATGTGACATAGAAACCTGACACCATTTTTTAATTTTGGCACAAATCCCAATGTATGCAGGTTGTAATGGTGCAACCTGCGTATACGCATGTTGTATAACTGTTAGGGCGCATATATGTTGAAAAATATTATTTATTTCTGGGAACTGCAAAAAGGGATTTCAAGTCTGCATAAGGAAATGGAAAAAGGCCTTTTGAGAAACTTTTCATAGGGTGAAGCCAATCTTGCTATAACATATTCCCCCTTAATGTGTGAGATCAGAGGAGTATCCGCAATGGCCGAAATACATTATAATACCCAGAAGTGGAGTAATGGATACCTAGCTGGACGAACTAGTTGCTCATGAGAATATTACAAGCTATAGTGACTTTGCGCACATGGTTGCTAATTTGAATTACACTTCATATCCAAGTGAAAATATATCAAACAGTTGTTCATGGATGTGAATGGGAAATACAAAGGTGGCTACCAGACAAATTTTGTCATAGTCATGAACAAGGCCCAATGAAAATAATCTCAAAATCAATCTGAATGTATCTGTATATGATGGAGTACAATCTGATCTCCCATTGTTACTGAAGTCACATAGGTATTGGTCCCACGAAAGATAGCAACAACTCAGGAAAGTTGTGACTATGAACTGATGTCTTCAACTCTTCTACACAATCCTCCAAAGGTGCAAGTCTACATTATGTGAATAAAGGAGTTGAGTTTGAACACGCTAAGACTTCATTTGATTACATGTCATTAATATAAATCATTAACAAATGTGAGACAACCTGCCGATAATGAAAGTAGGTATTAAGGAACCGAGTACATTCTTACAAGTGTGAATAAAGGAGTTGAGGTTGAACACTTGAAGATACATCGATCATGATACATTAATTTATTCCCAATTGTCAATGGTAAGAGAACCTACCACTGATGACTGCAAGCCTCTAGGTACTCATAGGAATCTAGGTCTCATTTCCATAATAGATGGGTTGAAGTCGATGGAAGGAGACCCATTGAAAGGAGATCATTGAGGCATCTCTCATCATTCATCACGAGGTACAAATCAAGAGCTTGATGATTTGGAGAAAATTGAACGAAGAACATGTTCATGAACCAACGACCCTATGTGTCCTTTGCATGTGCCATATGCAAGCAGTACATGAAAAAGACCCTCTAAATAGCAGCCAATAAGGAAAATTGCTGACAAAGGTGAGGAAACCACCAATAAGGCTAATGGAATCCAAGACACTACATGAATCCCAATGTGTGAATAGATTTCTTACCATAAAACACAAGGGAAATCCCCCAGTCAGTGACCAATAATGAAATTTTGACTGATGGGTTCAAGGTGACCTACCAATGTTGAAAGTAGGACTAGGGTGCAAGATAGGACTACAACTTCATGTAACTCTAAGACACACTGAGGGTATGGTCGACATGCAAAGTCAATATTTTTTAGGAATGGAAAAAATTGGTTGATAGACATCCTTTGAACAAGAGAATGAGACATATGGAAGACTCTGGCAGCATAGACTCAATGATGAAACTTTGTGATGCAGGAGGCACCAATAAAATTCTCCATATGGACTAGAAGAGTAACCAATCAAGGGAGTAAAGTCTAAGTAATGAACTCAACTTCCTAATTTTATGATAAACCCAAAATTTTGATGACAAGTGGACTCAAAAGTTTATGCTATGTTCAAAGGCAACACGACAGCTTCCAATATAAGATAATATTCTAATATCACCCATCTTTTTTTGTTTTTTCATAGTCAAATGAATGCTATGATACAGAGTAGGAAACGAGTGTCGTAAGTAAGAAACTAGTTACAGTAGTGGAACATACTTGTTCTCAATGAAACGAAGTGCATGCAAGAGATGGACACTCGAGGGAATGTTTCCTCTTGGGTATAGGGTGTCAAGATGCAAAGGATATAAACAAGAATCTACTTGGCTAATGATGCAAACTGCTGAGGTGATAGGATTATAATGTGAAAGAGAGAATTGGAAAAAGGCTCAATAATGCAAGCAAGAGAATGAGATGCAATTAAAACTTAACGCCAAAGAATATCCTTTTTTTTAAATTTAGTCTAATTGGTTTGAAAAAGGGGTAAAATTACACCAAATAGATGTCCTTTCAAATCCAATTTACAAGTGTGAAAGAGACAAGTTCACTCAACAATATTTTCTCTTTTTGAGAGAGTCGAAAAAGAGATTAAGCCAGACTCATTGGGATTTTTGTAAGTGGCATGTCATGGGGGAGGCTAGGGCTCCCATGCAGGACTTTTGTGAAAGGACAACAACTAACGAACAACTGACACAAGCTTGGGAAAAACCAAAGTTTTCCAAGTGGAGGGGGATAAAATGTTCGTGTAAGGTTACCTTATCAATGATATATAAGAGAATGTCTCTTATTTGAAAGGGCATAGAAGAAGTAATTTGATACCCCACAAGGCCATCTCAGTCAAAGGGAACCTCCCTAAGACTTGGAGGGAGAGTACTTGGGGAGAATAAAACTCTCTCTTGTTCAAAAGGTACATGACTATAAATGTTAATGACATGGTCAAAATATGCCTCACTCCTTAGAACAAGAGTGGTGTCAGGTGACGGTTGCATCGACATGAATTTTTTGTCAATCAAAGGAGAAATGGAATGTTGGGAAACCAAAGACGACTCTAAACCCGAAGGGTTATCAAATAAGGACTTCGCTTCTTTTAATACAACAACAATAGGACACAAGCGAGTTAAATGACCTCCTTTTCAAAGCCTACAAAGGAACCTAGGCTTACTTCCTATACGTCGAGGCTTCTTAATCATATGAATTCCCCCAACATCATTGATAATGGCTGGTGACATGCTCTTAATGCGACTGAAGGAAGCTGGTGTTTCATCCCCCATATGATGTACATATGTCAATGATGATTCTCCAACATGGTTGACCGTGGTTGGATATGTGATGTCAGTATGACTCATGGAGACTATAGTTGTGCCCCCAGCATGAATTACAGTGTCTGGTTGTTGGTATTCAACATGGCTTCTATAGGTTGTCGACCAATATCCAGGAATGATTTTAAGGATGGAAATTTATTTTAAAATCTTGAAACCTTGGCGAATATTAGTAATCCTTCATATGCCAACTATAAATGTTTGGCAATATTTTTGTAAAAATATTCAAATTTCTAGGGATTCTATATAGTTTGTATAATTTTTTGGCGATTTTTAAGGTAAAATAATTTTATCCTATAGAATTTTGGTGAATCATTTTTAGAATAGCGAATATGTTTTTGGGAAAAACCATGGAAAATTAGCCCATGAGAGAAATTTATCCCCTAAAATCCTCCCTACCAATATCCAACGTGACTAGAAGAGGTTGGTGATGTAATTCCAGTATAATATTCAGTGACTGGACTGGTGGTAGTGGTTAGTTGCGGCATTTGAGACCACAGTCCCAGAAAAGACTGGTTTAGAGAAATTGCAAGCAAGAAAGGATTCAGGTCTACATCTTGTCCCTGCCTAGAAGGGTAGTATCCTCCTCCCAATTGGGAGGAGGATACTACCCTTCTAGGCAGGGACAGGGTGTAGACCTGAATCCTTAGAGGTTTGTAAAGGAATCATCACTGAAGTAGATGTCTACAAAGAGAAAAATGAGTGACATGGGTCACTCAGGTGAGGATATATATTGCCACTAGAAGAATGGATTTCATGAAGGGGGTAGCATGTACTATAAAAATAACTCACCCCGTATGAAATACCAGAGGATAACTAGAGGCTTTCCATGGGAAGAGTGTTTGTAGTAACTAGCATAGCAAACAAAGGATATATGGATGGGGTGTAATAAGTAGAATAACCACCCATCTGAGCACATGCTCCTATAAAAGTGAATCTAGGATTGGGTCCATAAGAAGGGAGATTTCAACCACCCACTGTGAGGGTCAGTTGAGGGATATGACTCCCATCAAATGAAGATGTAGAAAAAGGAGTCATCATGCCCCCAAATCCAAAACTAGGATTTATATAAGCAGACAAGGGAGAGGATGGGAAGGGTGAAAGCATGTTTGACATATCAAGAGAAATATGATTAGCGACCCAAGGTAATGACTGAGTATCATGATTTTTCATACCATTATGAAACATGGATGGATTCATCCCCATGAAATGAGGAAACACCATGGGGGAGGTAGCTCTAAATGAGGGAGTCGAAGGGACTGCACTATCCATAATAATGAAAACTCATGGCACAATACAAAATCCTAAGGAAAACTAAAAATCAAAGAGCACACCAAAATAAACAAAATGCCAATATGCACACAAACAAGATAAAGTGGTTGAAAGGGTACTCCCTCCCTAAAGTAGGTATGCCTTGCCCAAGAGGGGCCTGAGACTCCCTGTCAAATATCAGAGGTACCATAATCAGTTATAATGGACATCGTGGGATTAATAACCAATTGGTCAGATCCCCCCGAAGAGGTAATCCTCCATAAAGGTTGTATGATGTCTGACCCTTATCTGAACAAGGGTGCCTGCATAATAACCCCTACAATTAACCTATGTTGTACCTATGTCAAGCAACTAAGAAACCATGATATAAACGATGTGCAAGTGAACATTCATAAGATAGGTCCACTGTATGGGTAGGGTAACAAAGCCCAAAACCACGTATATATGCCTCTTGCAGAAGGACAACATGCACATGTATGCGACTGTCAAGTAAAAACCCACGTATATGTATTAAAACACTGTCAGGTCAAGGATAAGGCTAAGAAACTCATAATCACAATAAAAAGAGGCTATCAAGCAATCAAATGACATGAAACTCAATATAAACGAGAGCAATCAAAGAAGAAAAATGATTCAAACCCCGAAAATAATATTCTATCCCTAGTATGGTCACCAATTTTGTTACGAGGAAAATCTTTCTATGGCATGGGTTAAACCAAAACAGATGGAAATGACTGCATAAATCAACTCTAATCCCAAGTATGCTATATAAACAAATATGCTAACAAGACAAGATAAATATCCTACCTCGTCCAGATGTTCAAAGAAGTCCACCATTGAGCACTTGACTCAAAGAAATATACCTGCAACTTGTCCTCAACAACCAAGAAACACAAGCATATGTTGATAATATATAAAGTTAGCACATTCAGTAGAATAATCCATCAATATTCATAACAAATATTCTCATGGAATAATGATTCAAATACTTTCAAGACATTAATTAGATGAGAAAAGACATTTTTTATTAAAATGTAATCAACAGAGGTGATTGAATTACAAACTTTTGTGTTGGCACGGTTTGGAACCGAGAAACTAAGTCCCTTCTAGCTGGGCCTCCACCACTTCAATCCTCCACCAAAGGAAATCTCATATAAGAGAGACAATGAGGTTCTCAATCAAGTAGGGAAGAGCTTGGGGGTTGAACAATGTGTTCGGACTTAAAAGGATAAAGGGATGCAGACTCAATATGAAGTGAATAATTTCTCCAGAGTAACTTTTCTCTCAAAGTTGAATTTTTCTCCTCTTTTCCATATCTTCGATACGGCCCATTTATATCCTTCAAATGGAACTGAAGGGTTGATTCTAAATGTTTCTAGTATGTGGAAGGTCAAGGATCATGGATCTCGTGACGTGACATGGAAACCCGACACCATTTTTTATTGTGCGCACAAATCCCGATGTACGCAGGATATAATGGTGAAACCTATGTATATGCATGTTGTATAACTATTAGGGTTCATATATGTGGAAAAATATTATTTTTATCTCTAGGAACTACAAAAAGGGACTTCAATTCTGCATAGGGAAATGGAAAAAGGCCTTCTAAAAAAATTTTCATAAGGTGGGGCAAATATTGCTATAAAAGAGAATCTGATAAAGAAGTATTGTCCTTAGTTTAGAACAATATGTTTTTTGATGCATTTTAAGTTGAGATGCATAGGAAATATGATCTCTGATATAGACATAAGGAAGCTAACTAGGATAGCCATTCCCAACCTAATAAGCTTAACCCAAGTCTTTCTATGGATAAAGTCAAAGAACTAAAAAATATTCCTAAGACTAAAGAATTTGGTGAATCTTCAAAGACAAAGAGAGAGCTTAACGAACTTGAGGAATCAGTTCCACCCTTTAGAATTGAGGAATAACTCTCTAAAATTAAGATCCTTATCCCACTGGTAGAGCTAGCTAAAAATACATCATATCATAAACAACTTGAGAAGGTCATTTAGGTAAAACTCCTAGTAAGTTCTCCTTATACTATGAATTTGTATGATGAGTCTCCCACTATAATTTTTGGTCCTCACATAGATGATAAGGAAGAGTCTATTTCACCTTTCTATGTGACCTTAAACATCCATGACAAGATGTTGCTCCATTTGTTACAACAAATTTTTCCTCACCCCATGCAACTTCCTTGGATGGCCTTTCCATTTCCCTATGCAGACTTGAAGTCCCCTTTTGTACCTTCCAAATCCAAAAAAGAACATTTTCCCACATATATGCACCCTATTAGTTAGACAACATGGGTATACGTAGGTTTCTACACTACATCTTGGATACATTGGGTTTGGTGCTCAAAATTAAAAATTATGTTGGGTTTCCATGCCATGTCACGAGATCCATGATGCTTGACCTTCCATATACTGGAAATGCTCAGACTCATCCCTTAAGTTCCATTTGAAGGCTATAAATTGAGCTATATCCAATCCTTAAGGAGATTAAAGAAATCAACTTCGAGAGAAAAGACACTCTGGATAAATTTCACTTCATATTGAGTTTGCATCCCTTTGTCCTTGAAATTATGAACTCTTTGTTCATCCCCCAAGCACTTCCTTCTTTGTGATGGAGAACCTCATTTACTACTTGATATGAGATTGCCTTTGGTGGAGGATTGAAGTGGGGGAGGCCCAGATGGAGGGAATTAGTTTCTCAGTTCCGATATGTATCATTACAAAAGTTTGTCACCTATATACTTCTAATGATTATTTTAATATAAATGCTCTTTTCTTGTCCAATTGATATCTTGCAAATATTTGAATTATTCTTCCATGGGTGTATTTTTCATGTATGTTAATGGATTATGATAACATATATGCTAAAATTATATATTATCCCCATATGCTTGCATATCTTCATTTTTTAGGACAAGTTGCAGATATAAATATTTGAGTTGCGTGCTCAACAATGGTCTTCATCAAACGTCCAGATGAAGTAGGATCTTGGACTTGTCTTGTTAGCATTTCATTTATGTAGCATACTTGGGATTAGAGTTGATTTTTTCATGTCATTCCATCTATTGTGGTTTACCCCATGCCATAGAGATATTTTCATCCTAACAAAATTGGTGACCATACTGGAGATTGATCTTCCTTTTTGGGGTTTGGAGTGTTTTTCTCCTTTATTTGCTCTTTGTTATCCTGAGTTTTCTTGTCGCCTGATTTCTTGACAACCTATTTTTACTTTTCATATGATTTTCTTGTCTTAACCCTTTCCCTGGCTTTTTTTTACTTGGTATACACGGTTTTTCCCTTGACAGACGCGTACATACGTGAGTTGTCCTTGTTTAGGGTGCGTACATATGCAAGTTTTTTCTCAAACAACCACATACATCGACTCTTGAGTCTTGCTGGCTAAGTTGGATGTTTGCTAGGTGAGTTTGGTTGGTGTTGAATATTCTTGGGTATATATCATGTTAAGTGCTTACAGAGTGATAGGAATCCTTATTATTATTGAATGTTCAAGTACTATTATTTCTTATAATATTTTTCATTGGTTTTCCTTACACATTGGTCTGAGTGTTTGCTTCTTGGTATCCTACTTAGCTTGTTTCATTTTTCTTGTAGTAGGGTCTGCATGTGAAGCTACTATTCAGTCCTTTCATTTAATTTTCTTTATATCAAAAATACAAAAACATTTGCTAATTTTTCATTATGGGATTTTCTGTTTTGATTACATTCATTGATTTTGACACATGTGGAGAGATTTCATTCCATTGAAATTATGGAGATTGAATTGGAAAAGTTGCATTTAGAAGCATACCAACTCTTTAAAATTCAGGACTAGTGGTTAGTAGTGTTTTTATATTTTCTTTTTTTCATATGTTGAGTCGTAATACCATCAGTTTCACGATCACACCTCTTGAGTAAGATGAAGCCATTAAATTAACATTGATTAATTAAAATTGATTAGAAATGATTGTATTTTTCATGGTACACAAACAAGTATAAGACATAGGGCCTTGGAATAGGATTTTGTGGGTAAACTTCTCCAAGGATATTAAACTAAAAATACATGTTTGACCAGGGAGTGGTGAAACCCATTGTGTAATTAGTGACGTTAGGAGGCTCCCCTCACACCGGATTTAAGAATGAGGTCGTGCAAAGTTGGTTGCGGAGATAGCCCTCTAATACTTTCTTAGCATCAGAGATATTCATGGAGTTCTACTTGTACTTGGGGGTCTTTCTAGTACCTTTACCTATGTGAGAGGTCGTGCTTTCAATATTTCAAGCTTTGTTACCCCGCCTATACAGTGGACCATACTTATGACTTTTTTCCTACACATTGGTTATATTTTGGTAACTCTAGTTGCTTGACATAGGTAGCCACATAGGTTACTTGTAGGGATTATTCTGCAAGTACCCTGAGTTAGATAAGGGTTGGACAACACACAGCCTTTATGGAGGATTACCTCTTTGAGTGGATCTGAATGACTACATTGTTAATCCCATGAGGGACATTATAAATTATTATGATACCTCTGATATTTTGAATAGAGTCTCAAGCCCCTCTTAGATGAGACATACCTAATCTAGTGAGGGAGGCCCATTTTCAGCCACTATATCCTACTTGTGTGCATTTGCATTTTTGCTTTATTTTGGTGTTCTCTTTGATTATTAGTTGGCCCTAGGATTTGGTTTTATATCTCTATTATTGAGTCATCGTGGAGAAAAACCATCTTCCTCGCAATTCTCACTGTTTGTTGAAGTTACCACCACATCTTGAGTCTTTACCGAAGTTGTATTCTAAAAGGCATAAAGTTTATAAATGTGGTACATATATATCCACCTCCCAAACTTGTGCTTATCCAGTTATGAGTACTGAGTGAAACCTGAATTTCATAGGGAGTCCCTCAACTCCTATATCTTTTTTGATTAGTGGGATCCCTTTGACTCCTTCAACATTGATGGTTGGGGTGTTGGAGATCCACACCTCTACTTCTAGCCAACTTATGGTTTCTACTCAACCCATAGGAATGAACCCTTTAGAATATATTTTTGGTATGCCAGGTAACAATTCTCAATCAATACCTTCAGTCTATAATCCAATTTTATTGGTATGCCCAACATGACACCACAACTCTCATCCTCCAATCCAATGAGGTAATGTGAATCCTAGTTTTGGACCTGGGGGCATGCATCCTATGTATCTCCTCTCTCATTTTGTGGAGGCCATATTCCCCAAATGAATCATACAGTTGGAGGTTAGCCTCCTCTTTCTTTTAGGCCTAAACCTATTCTCAATGCTCCTATATGGAGTGCTCAACCGAGTGGACAAGTCACTTCCTATATTCCATCCTTTATCCCCTCTTCCTCCATTCCATTTCTAACAAAAAAAATTATTATGGTGAATCCCTCTTTTTCCTCTAGAGTTCCATCCATAGGGAGTTAGTTTAATACTATGGGAAACCCCCATCTCGGAGCCCCTTCATATGAGGGTAACATATATAACCCGCATTATGTCGTTTCTGCAGGTATGGTGCCCATAAAACCTTTTATGAATTATTTTGGAGGAGGATATTATCCTACCAAACATGACCATGGAATATACCAAAAACCTAGATGACCCGAAATCCCTCATCTCCAATCTTTCCTAGGAGCATGGTCTCAGATGTCGTAACCCTGACTCCCTTTTTTGGCCACGCTTAATATTCCATATTTATCAAAATTAATAAATGACCATTTACGTCACGATCCGTTATGGCCCCCCATCCCCACCAAGCTTCCTTCAGACATTCCAAAATTCAAGGGAAATTTTGGTGAGGATCCAATTGATCATGTCACTACTTTTCATCTTTTGTTCTCATCTAACTCCCTGAATGACAATTCTATTCATTTGAGGCTATTTCCACGCACCCTCACGGGGGTCTCCATAAAATGGTACATTGAGATATTGGGGGGACAGTATAGAAACTTTAATCAAATGGTTTTGGTATTTCTCAACCACATCCAGTTGTTGTTTCGTTACGATGTCGTCATAGAACTTTTGTCAGCCCTCCACCCAGATAAAGCCACACATATCTTGGACCATATCCAAGAGTGGCATAGATAGAAGAGGTTGATCAAGGCATACATTCCTCTAGATTTTATGTTGGAGTGGTTCCTTAAGTCCTTATTTCCTTATATTTCGAAGGATGTCTCTACATCCGGAGTAAAATATGAGGAATAAGCTATTTTCAAAGCCTAGTAATTGGACCTCATATATGCTAAATCTGGGATGTTGTTTGAAATTATTCCTAACAAACCGCGTTCGAACTATGAACCTAGACAAAATATTGGGCCTCATGTTGATGGAATCATAGGCTATACAAATGCTAAGTCTACAGATTTGGTGACGAACCAGTTAAATATTCGTCTCTAAGCCAGCCTGTAGCAGGACAATATTTGGCTTCATCCTCCACTCCCACTCAGTTGACAAATGTGCATTCTATACAGTCATCGTCTAAACCAAATGGTAAGCAAAAACCAGGAGGGAATAGAAGGAAAGGATGAGGTAGTAATTGTAAGGGTGGGAAAAATAATAACTAAATCCAAGGATGACACTACCAATGATAGATCAAATAATAACGTTGGTGAGAGAAAGAAATAAAAATGGAAGGTGAAGTTTCCTTGTAAAATTTTTAAAGATGATAACCTTACTAGCCTATACCCCAAAATTGACAAAGCCTCAAGGCTCTTATCACAACTTCTCATTGTGATAAAAAATTTGTTTATGCATAATCAACACATGTACTCGAGGACCTCCAACACCAAAAATGCGTCAAGCGTGATTCAAAACCTCTCGAAACATGAATGTGTCCATCTATGTGTCAATATGATCAAGTATTAGATTGATGTAGCCAATCTACCTCGTGATTATGATTCTTCACAGACTGTTGTAGGTCCAAAATATCCTCCTCCTCCATAAACACCCTTGTATATTGAAAATCCATAATCTCTTCCTCATATTCTGAAAGGAGTACTAAAATTCTTTTCCCACAATCCTAATGACAAAGATTCCCAAAACTATTTGAGTGTCAAAGATCTGGTTCAAACCCCTTGTGCGATGTCGTCTTTGAAGGTGCTCCAGACATGCCCTTCATAGGGGAATGCCTTATCATCTACTTTAGGATATCTAGACCCATGTGTTTGGAAGGTTATTAATTTTGATGTCACGAATGTTAGGCCTCGCTTACCTTACCACATGGACTTTAAAATCCATGTGGAGTACATGAAAATTACCATCAAACGCACTATAATTGATGAAGGTGTTGTGACGTGCATGATGTCCCTAACCTGTTGGAAATCCATTGGTTGTCTGAATCTATCCCAATCTATGACTATCTTGACTGCTTTTTATGGGCGTTTGTTCCAACCCCACATAATTCTTCCCTCTTTTCTGGTCCATTTAGGTGGAAAGATAATGAAGGTTGATGTCGAGGTGGTTGATGCGCCCCTTGACTATAATTTACTACTAGAGCATAATTGGACTTATGCAATGACAAAAGTCATGTCATCTATTTTTTGCACTTTATGTTTTCCTCGTGAAGGGAAAATAATGACGATTGATTAATTGTCCTTTTCACATGCTAGTCCTAATGAATTAGTTGGACCTTCGATCACTGTGATCAACAAATCTCAGTAGGAAACTGAGGATGTTGGTGTCAGAATGTATTCATCTCGCATGTGTAGCTTTGATTTCATGACGCCAATTCACCACATTCATGCCATTTCTAGTGATTCTTCATCATCAATGAGGTTCATTCCTTTCCATACTTCATATTTCAATGAACCTTGGACCCTACCTTCCCCAACTATGTCGTAAGAAGGTCAGTCACAAATTGGGATGGAAATTCCACTGTCAACGACGGAAGTGGCATATAAATCTATTCTTGATGCTACTGCTAACTCATATCCTTTCTCCTCATGAACAGATGAGGTGGATCA
This sequence comes from Picea mariana, assembly GCA_032191745.1. Classification (NCBI taxonomy): domain Eukaryota; kingdom Viridiplantae; phylum Streptophyta; class Pinopsida; order Pinales; family Pinaceae; genus Picea; species Picea mariana. Next base: position 83,834 of record JASDQU010946724.1, on the reverse strand, counting down.
TGTTCTAAAGCCCGTATGGACCATCCAATATCCTTTTTCAAATGATTCCCTCAATGATACTTTACCCTCGGATGAATCCATCCTAGAGGCCATGTATGGTCCCAATAGGCCTTGGTACAATATGCATCATCGCTCCTATTTCCTCGCAAATCTTGTTAGAATCAAACAGGATGACTTTAGATATACCTTGAGTGAGATGGTTAGTCACATTGTCATTCCATTAGACATGCATGGTATTTATGCCAAAGGAAACATGGCGAATATTTCTCCTACCATCATGATCGACATCTCTTGAATTGATGGAAAAATTGAGAACATATATATTGGTGTGGATTGTTCGCCTGAAGAATTTCAGATCTACATCGATCTATTTAAATAATTTTGTGATGTATTCACTTGGTCATATGAAGATATGTTAGGGATTGACCGCAACATTGTCGAACATGAGATTAAGAGATATCTAGATGCTAGACCTATTCGACAACGTCTTAGATTTTTTAATCCTAAGAAGGCCCCTGTTATTAAGTTAGAGGTAGAGAAGCTACTTGATGTTGGTTTCATCTACTCGATTCCCTTGAATGAATGGCTATCTAACCCCATTCCCATGAATAAAAAACAAGGAACCCTCTGAATATGTATGGATTTTCGAGACCTAAACAAGGCTTCTCCTAAAGATAACTTCCTGACTCCTTTTATTGACCATATTCTTGATGAGTATGCGAGAAGCGAAGTATTTTCCATTATGCATGGATTTTTAGGGTATAATAAAATTCGGATCGAACTCGAGGATCAACATAAGACGACATTTATTTGTCCTTGGGGTACATTTTCATATCTAAAAATAAATTTCGTGCTTAAAAAAACTAGAGCAACCTTCCAACATGCCATGACCATTTCTTTTCACTATATCAAGCATATTTTCAAAGCTTACCTCGATGATCTTGCTTCTCACTCTCACAAGAGAGTAGATCACTCCAATCACCTTCGATTAGTATTTGAGAGATGTTGTTACTATCACTTTCGGTCGAACCCTCAAAAGTGAATATTCTACGTTAGGTCTAGTCCTCTTTTAGGATTCTTAGTGTCTGAGCATGGGATCATGGTAGATCCTATGAAGGTTGATTAAATATGTCAATTGCCTCCCCCATGCAACATTCAACAACTTCAAGGTTTACAGGGGAATGATAATTTCTTGCATCAGTTCATAGTGAACTATGCCAATTTAACTAAGGGTTTCATGCATAGTTTTAATAAGGATACTCCATTTATATGGGATGAGTGAGCCCAAGAATATTTTGATTCTCTTTAGAAATCTTTGGTATCGACACCTCTGTTGAAGCCTCTAGGCTACAATAGAGACTATTTTCTTTATATTTCTGTGTTCGAAGGGATCGTTGGTATGGTTCTAGTTCAGGAAGGCAATAAGTTCCATGAGCACATTGTCTACTATCTCAGTCAAAACCTAGTTGTTCTTGAACTTAAATTCTTTCACGTAGAGAAACTAGCCTTGGTCTTCATTCATGCGGTTCAAATATTACGACATTATATATTACTTTTAAAAAATACCAAAGTTGTGGATATCAATCCATTTCAATACATCCTCACGAAGTGTATCACAGGGGGGAAATACAATAAGCATATTTTTATTTTTCAAGAGTTTGATCTTGATTTCACTTCAACGAAGTCTAAGAAATCAC
>JASDQU010946724.1:64521-74918 GCA_032191745.1 Picea mariana | reverse complement strand
ACCTAAAAAGGGGCCGAGATCCCATGATCTCTACTTCATCTTGTGCTCTGCCTTCGACAGCCTGTCAAAGTCCCAAAATGATAAAAAATGACCAAGGATCCTGAAAACTTGGTCGAGGGCCAACATGCCCCCAACACTCACCTGTGACGAGTCCCAATTCACTCTACTCTGTGTAGCTCTGCTTCAAAAGCCTCAATCTTGGCTTGAGCTACTTCAGCTTATTGTTGTTCCATGGTGTTCGGCTCATTGAACTCTTGGATAAAAGCTTCGTTGAGAGGTCCCTCTAAGCGTTGTTTAGCTACAGTGACGACTTGCTCTAGTTCTTCTCCTCAGCCTTCGATCTCTATGAATAATTCGTAAGCCTCATCTTGTATAGGTTGAAGTCTCTAAGTCACTTCCATGACTCTGATCTGAATGGTGTGGACCTGCTATTGAGTAGTGCATTGTTCTTGGGATTTCTTCATCTTTTCAACAACTGACAGGGGCTTCAACTGCACCTGTATTATTTCTTCTTGCTGCTTTGCCTTCTAGAAATGTGACTCTAGTGCCTTCAGTTCTAGATTCTTAGTGAGTCTCTCATAAGTCTGGGCACAAAAATCACTTAGTTGTTTCTATTCGATGGCAAGGGCCTTTATTCTCTCAAATTTTATTCGAGTAGTTGCTTCTCTTTGATCCCGCACATCTTGCAGAGTGTCAGACACTGTTCGTAGCTCTAACTATGCTATTCTTTGTTGTAGATGCTGGATAGCTTCCACGAGCTACTCTAATTGATGCTTGACTCAATATTTTACCTTTGTCTCTAAGCTTGTCACAGAGAGAAGTTCTATGTTGACTGCTTCTTTCACTTTCAGTTGCTCTGCGAGCAACTGTTCTTTTTCTTGTTGAATCTATGCTTTCTCCTCTTCAAACTTTGTCTGGAGAGAAACCTTCTCCTGCTCTGCAACTCGATGTTGTTCTACAACTACTTATTACACTTGCCTCAAGGCTTGGGTGGATTTTTCTGTTTCTTCCTTTGCACGACAAAGGCGATCTTCGATCACATCAGCTAGTCTGTGGAGTTGGGATGGATCATCTCCCAACTCTAGTTCTTCCGATGACAGGGGCGCAGTGGACACTGTGCGACTAGATTAAAGGGCTTGTTGTACCCCTCAGAGTTCAACCTCGATTCTTCCATACATCTCCTCCTTCTTGGCTTCATGTTTCTGCAAGATTTCCTATGAGGCATCATTTATAGCTCCGATGATGAATTCAATGTCATCGACAATGAGCACGGTCTGCATCTTAGTCAAGGTGGCTCTGGATTTCTTCCAGGAAGAGGGTTTCGAGGGAGAAGCCTTCCTCTTATTCAAAGGATCAACCTCATCTCTAGGTATTTTTACTTCACCTTGTTTTTTCTCATCTTCTTTTCCATTTATCTCTTGTACTTCGTCGTCACCCCCTCGGCCAGGGGAGATTGAAGTAGTCTTTTTTGATGTGCTTCTTAAGTCTTGGATTTTTCTGGTCTTCTTCCTTCTGCTGGTTCCGGGTGTGTCATGCTCTTTGTGACCAACCTCGGAGCTGTCAAGTTCAGGGTCAGACATCTCTATAGGATCAGTGTGAATAAGGAGGTATGTTGACTAGTCCTTAGTTATCTCCTTGAGGTCCTCTTCTGTGAGCTTGTAGTATGAATGAATCTCCTCCTTATGCTCGTCTTCTCGCACGGTGATATATATAATGTTCGGATATACGCGTAACTTCATGAGGGGTTAGAACCATTGTAGGGTGTTTGGAGTCATGTGAGGTTAAGCTTCGATAGCCCTCTTTAGTTGGAGATAATATGTGTGAAAGGATGCATTTGAATGCCACTTGTTTTCCATATCGCTCGAGTACCAGAGCATGGTGAACTTCGTAGCAAGTGGTTCAAATGGCTCAATGTCCAGAAAGGTTGTACCTTCCGGAATTTCCCAAGAAATAAACGCGATGAGGATCAGTAGCCAGCTAAAGTGGAACTCGTATCCTTGATCCCGTGCTTCATGGTAGTCTAATTTGAGTTGATTAACTAGGTACTTCACCCAGTTCATCTGTAGGCCTTCCACACATTTCCCTATGAAGTCAATGAAAAACCAAGTGACCTGCGTGGGTCTATTCTTCCTTACTATCTTTATTGCAATTAATTGGCATGCTAGGTGCACTGCGCCATTCTGGATGGAGGCTACCTTGTAGCCTCGCATCCCCTTCTCAACATCGTCGTAGGTATCCTTGATCTTCTGTGCAAAGGGACGATCTGTAGCTTTTCCTAGGTAGAAGTCCTACGGGTCGGGTCCTTGCATGCTCAATACAGTGATCCTATGGATCATCATCAGATCAACTATGATACATCGGTCTAGCCATAAGTAGCCCCATGGTAACATGAGAGAAGGATATTAACACATGTGTTAACCTCTTGGTGTCGTCCAAAATGTGGGATCTTCATTACATTTAAAAGGGTGGACTGCACGAGGTTTATCATCCATGGCTGGGGGATTATTTTCGAGTTCTTCCCCTTCATCCTGGTCAAGTATTTATATGGGGGGAGCATACTATGGTTCTTGTGGTCTCCTAGGTTGAAGTTTTTGAACTTCAATGTCGTGATCGTTTCTTGTTGCGCTCTAATTGCTCATATCCCCTTCATGAGGTACGCAGTAACCATGGTGTAATCAAAATCTCTTGACACACTATCACGACTCACCACACCATACAGAGGTGGGATATAGTTGGGTAATATGGTTGGGATTAGCTTCGCATTTGCTAGGTCATATCTGTGATTGGTTCTCTTTTCTATTTCAACTCGGGATGGCCCGGATCCTAAAGTGGTCGACGAAGAGGCTTGCACTCCTCTTGACAATGACGCTTGTACACCTACATACATTACCCTTTCAGACATTACTCTTTCATTCATAAGGTTGATGAGTACCTCCTTTACAGACTCTTCGACTGTGCTAAGTTCTTTGGACATACATGCTCGTGGTTGAATATCTCGGGTGTGAAGAGTAACTACTCGATGCAATGGAATGGATGGTGATAGCTCGATGATCACTGTGATAAATCAACTAATATGCGGGCTCAAATAATCACGATTGACAAAAGTGTTCTTGGTGCAAGATTCAACGGAATAAGTAGATAACTAGGCAATAGATCTCTCCAGTAGGTGAGAAGCCTTCATGAATTTAGTTTTGTCCATTACATCATGGTCCCAATGGTCTTATGACGAGCTTTCTGACCATGAATGCCATTCTAACCATTCGAGGTGCTAGTCTAACGATTATACTGTGTCCAATGGATATATTACTTCTCCATGGCGAAGTGCCATGTGGCACTGTTCTGATATCCTGGCGAAGTCCCACTTTTGCAAATTTTCCTTCTGCGAAGTTTCCTCTGGAACCTTCTGTAACTTTCAGATCTTTGATCTCTTCTTACTTATTTTTCCAACCCTCTTTACAGTGAGCTTCATCTCGGTATTCCTCTTTCCATTCTGATTCTTATCTCCTCTTGGCATAGTAACTTCACATTGTTGAGATTCTTTCCTAGGATTCAGGGGCAATACGTCTTCTTTATCTGGGGTAGGTGCTTCAGTCTTCTGTGAGTATTCTTGTGTTCTTCCAACTTCGACCTCCAAGTTTTCGGTTTTAAATATCTTTGATCTGTTCTCCTATTCTTCAATCAAGTGTGCGATCCTCCTAGTCATGAAATCTTTCAACTCTTGCTTCTTCTGCTCTAATACTTCATCTTCTTTCCTTCTAGCCTGATCCCTTTCAATCCAAGGTTTTCCTAGTAATATAGAAAATGGGGCATTGTTCTCAATAAATTTAACAACCTCAAAATTTTCCTCTGTTGAAGTTCCATGGGCACTCATAGATATCCGGGTAAGTCTTCCACACAGGGTTATCAACTTTGCTCTAAATAATCCTATCCCTCCTAGTGAAGAAATCATAGCAAGCTTCCCTAAAATTTCCCAAGTTTTTTCTGTCATGATATTCACCTGTGTTTCCTCATCCAAATCGCAGTCTATTTTGAATTCTCCTATTTTTGTTTCTATGCATTCTTTTTCTTTGAATATCTCTGGTAAGTTGATATTTCAGTTGTTATTTAGGGTTTCTTTCATTTGCAGCAATACAGTCTCTGATTCTTTCTAGGATTATGCCATGGTCTTAGTTTCTTGACCTTTCTCATGGTCTTCTTGTCTCATATTCATTCTTTCAAGCTTAGCAATCATTCTAGGGTAATCTAAAGCTTCAAGGTTCGTAGCTTTACAATAAAGACAACTAGGTCTTGTACTAGGGCATTCCTTAGCAATATGTCACGGTCTTCTACAACTGTAACAAAGAGTTAATCCTCTCTTTCTCTTAAACGATATCCATCCTTTCCTGTACTGCGCACTAGGATCATGGTAGCTAACCTGAAAAAAATTCTTTCTAGGATCCTGCATCCATTTGTTAGTCCAAACATTCTTTCTATGCATAGGAATAACATATATTTCACTATTTTTATCAGATCTACTCATATCAAATCTTCTTTCTTCTAGTTGTGCTCTACTAGGACAAATTTTATCAAACATACGTAGATCCATATTCTTGAAACAAAAATTTCCACTAATCTTACTTTCAGCAGAGCAAAAAGCTTTCATATCTAAAACTTTTCACTATTCTTACCTTTATCAGAGCACAAATATTTCAGATCTTACCTCTTTTCTTTGAATCTGACTCTTCTTCTTAGCACAGAGCTTCACAATCCAAGTAGAGTAATGTGCACTAAGGAAACATATCTATGCCCAAAGATTTCAGAGCTTCAGATCAGATCTTCACATAGAGCTTCTTATTCCTTAGTTCCCAACAACCACAATTTTATATCTCGGCAACAAAACCATTTATTGGCACAGGGGCAGACCCGATGTTCAACGCTACAACAACACACCAACAAAACCCTAACTACTGACCCTTTTGGAAACACCTGCGAAGCAGATGAAGTCTCACCCGAGGTAGAGGTAGGGGTGGCTGTAGGACTCTAGTGTCTGTAACCTTATTTGGGACACAAATATGTGATTATAACACCTTAACAAGAACTTAGCACTTATAATTCATTAATATTCAGTCTTAGTTTACAGTGCAACTAAACCCTAATAATAGATTGACGCAGTATTCACATAGATTCAATAACTCCAAGCACTAAGCATACTAACATAGATTAGATCTAGCATTCATTCACATTATTCAACACTAAGATACTATATTAGATTCATTCATCATCTAACAATGCACTATGCATTTAATCATATAAACAAAAGAACAATCATAAAGAACAAAGAATTCACCACACAGGATATACGTGGTTCACCCCCACCATGGGGCTACATCCACCAACTCTTCATCTCTTTATTATCTTCGTTCAATCAACTACATGCACATATCCTTGAGATCTTACTTCACAGAGGATAGGAGATCTGTGCACCCTGCTAGATCTTCCTTCCTTGAGTTACAACACAAAGCCTTCCACAGTCTCTTACAATCACTTGCACTTAGCTCTACAAGACTCACATAGTACGCACAAAGAAATTATAGTTACTACTTGCACTTAACGATTAACACTTAGCACTTAACACACCTTACAACCCTTTAATCACCATAGATCGAACTCTAGTACTTAGCATCTTCTCCTTTTCTTACATCACCTAGCTATCTATTTATACATTACAAAATGGCCCTTAACATGGGTAAACCCATGGGCTGACATCCCCATACCTGTTACATAACCTCAAAAACACAAAAATCCCTAAAAAGGGGTTGAGATCTCACGAGCTCCACTTCGTCTTACACGCTGCCTTTGATAGCCTGTCGAAGTCCCAGAATGGTAAAAAATGAACAAGTATCCTCAAAACTTGGTCGAGGGCCAACAATATCTATATACAATGGAGTACAATCTGATCTCCCATGATCACTGAAGTCATATAGGTACTGGTCCAATGAAAGACAACAACAAATTAGGAATGTTTCTACTATAAGCTAGAGGTATTCTACATTATCCATCGAAGGTGAAAGTCTACATCATGTGAATAGAGGAATTGAGTTCGAACACAATTATACTTCATTTGATTACCAGTAATTAAGGTATACTATTAACAAATGCGAGACAAACTACTGATAATGAAATTAGGTATCAAGGCACTAAGTACATTCTACAAGTATGAATAAGGGTGTTGAGGTCGAACACTTGAATAATCCATCAATCAAGAGATAATGATGTATTCCCAATTGTCCATGGAGGGATAACCTGCCACTGATGACTGGAATCCTCTATGTACTCATAAGACTCTAGGTCTCATTTCTAGAATAAATGAGCTGAAGTCATTGGAAGGAGACCCACTGAAAGGAGAGCATTAGGGCATCTCTCATCAGTCAACATGAGGTACAAAGCAATAGCTTTATGATTAGGAGGAACTCAGATGAATACAATGTTCATGAACCAATGACCATATGCATCTTCTGCATGCACGAGATGCAAGTAGTGAATGAAAGAGACCCTCTGAATCACAACCAATAAGAAAAATTGTTGACAAAGGCGAGGAAACCACCAATAAGGCTAATGGAATCCAAGACACTGCACAAATCCCAATGTGTGAATCGATTCATTTTCGTCAAACAAAAAGGAAACCCACTAGTCAATGACAAATGATGAGATGTCAACTATTGGGTTCAAGGTTACCTACCCATAATTAAAATAGGACCAGGGTGCATGGTAAGAATACGACTTCATGTGAGTCTGATATATATTGAGTGTATGGCCGAGATGCAAATTCAAGAGTTTTGAGAAATCACTGACACAAACTTATAGAATTCCTTTGAACAAGAGAATGAGACATATGGATAACTCAGGTAGCATAGACTTGATGATAGAACTTCATGATGCAGGAGGAATCAATAAAATATCCATAGGGACTGGAAGAATAACCAGTCTAAGGAGTAAACTCTAAGTAACGAGCTCAACTTCCTAAGGTCATGCTAAAACCTAACTTTGGATAACAGTGGACTCAAAATTGTGTGCCTTGTTCAAAGGAGACATGACTGTTGTCGATATGAGATAATATTCTTTTATCACCTGTCTTTTTTTTGTTTTTTCATAGGAAAAAAAATGCTATGATACAAGAGATGAAACGAGTGTCACAAGTAAGAAACTAGTTCCAAATAGTGCAACATACCTCTTCTCAATGCAAGGAAGTGCATGTGGGTCATCGACACTCAAGGGGATGTTTCCTCTTAGGGTACAGGGTGTCAAGCTGCAAAGGATATATAAAAGGCTCTGTTTGGATAGTGATGCAAATTGATGAGGTAAGAGGCTTATGAAAAGAAAGTGGGAATAGGAAATAGGCTCAATACTACAAGCAGGATGATGAAATGTGATTACAACTTAACTCCAAAGAATGTAATTTTTCGTAGATTTAGTCCCCTAGGCCCGAAAAAGTATAAAATAATACCCAAGAGAACTCTTCTATCCAATGGTGACTAGGTATTCATTTTCCTAGATATTCTACTTGGTTCGAGAAAGGGTTAAACTTACACTGAATAGACATCTTTTCAAAGCCATTTAATGCGTGTGAAAGAGACAAGTTCACTCGACAATCTTTTCATTTTTTAGAGAGTCAAAAAGAGCTTAACCAAGACTCAAGAAGAGTCCCATAGGTAATAGTCAAAATGATTGTGAGTAAGAATATGGGGTTCAAACGTAAAGTCATATCAAAACTATAAGGAACTCTCAGCCCTATGGAATAACTTCTGCATGGCACCAAATAGCACAAAGGTTCTAACTAGGGAACCCATGTTTGGTAAGCCTTTAACACTTAATAACAAAACTTCTAGTAGCAGTAGGAAGGTTTCGTGTCGCTAATAAATGGGTTCTTATTTAGGGTGTATGGATCATGGTCATAGGATGATGCCGGAGTGCAAAACAAAGTGACAAGATATCCTATATGCCGATGAAATAATATACCTGATGAAGGCATGAACAAGAAGTATGACATTGGAAACCGCAAAATATTATGGACAAAACCACCAGAAACTAAGTCCTTCTGCTGCACTATTAGTCCATAAGGTCAAAAATTAGCACAAACTATAGGAAGTGGGTAAAACAAAATTCTACTAATAGTAAAGTAGACCATTTTACCATACCATTTGAGTTTTTTCACCCACATAGTGCATTTTAGGCCATTTTCCCGACGATCTTCAAGTGTTAATTGTGAGAGGTATGATCAATGGAATCAACAACCATCTGGACCAAGTACGTTTCCATCCCCTCTACTCAATGGTTTAAATTTCAACTTTAGGCCCCATTTTTTGAGTATTAGAGGGCGTAATATGGAACTTAGGACGTACGAGGGTGATAGTTCATCGGGTCACATATATGACCCCAAATATGCATCAAAATTTAAGCCTGTACATGTATATGGATCTCTATATGTGACTGTTACCAATTCATCCCACATACAAGTCCGTGATCAATATTTTTGAAAGGTTTTAACTCAAAAAATGGATTTTCCTCTGTAGGATGGTGATTGAATGGAGGGACAGGGAGCATGAAGATATAGATGAAAAAATGGGAAGGGATGCAAGGGACCAACAATCTTTAACAATATGTGGCCTTTATAAATTTTGGACTCTCAAGGGAATGAGGGCTCAGGTGAGGTTACTCTAGTTTCTAGTAAACTACTGGGATCTAGAGACAAAGTCCTTCAACTTCGATGGGATACTATTGAGTATTGAAGTGGATGATACATGATTCATCACAGAATTGTCTCACTGAGGTGAAGTAGTGAATATCAAGGCCTGAGGGTTTGGGGGTGGTATGACTATGGAAGAGTACATTTCCACCCACTATGTTGCAGGTACAAATAAAGTAGGGATCCAACTCCCAATCAGGGTGATCGAGAACCTGAGGTTAAACCTCATTGTGCTTGTACATACATGAATTTCGAGGTCGTCCTCATTGCACTAGACATAAAGGCCACTCATGTTCTATGTGGTGGAGTGTTTAAGACCCACTTTTTATGACTAGTGTACCTCACTGCTTGCTAACATGAATATCTGGTTGATGGATTGCAAATAAGGGAAAAAGAGAAACTTCATATTTGAATCCCTTCTTTGTAGTTTTTTCTTTGAAAGGGTTCCCTAATTGAGGCCTAGAGTATATATTATTCCCCATGGATAGTGTGATCCATCCATGTCACAGTGGATGGATGTGATGAGGTGGCTAGGGGGTGGTAGGGTGCCAACCCCCTACAATCTTGAGTTTTTTATTTGGTGTCATTGATAGGTCATAACCATTGACGACTACCCTTATGGAGGATCGAATATAGAGGGGATCCCAAGATGCATTTTCCACCAGGTTCTACCTATGGTGATATTGGTAAGAACTATTTTTATATATTTCATTTTTTTTGTGTTTTTCAAAAATAAAAAAAAAATGAAAATATTTTTGCATGGTATCAAGTATTAACAATTACATTTTTACGCAGATGTAGGTTTGTGAAGGGAAGAGGGATTCCCACGAAATCGACGAAGGATCCAAGGAGATGAGTATGTGGGAGGAGATGTGAAGAGAGTGTTACATAATGTGTAGGTGAACTTGTCTTGATTAATGCACATTATTCCTATGGTTCAAGTGAAGGATATTCCAGAGGTGATATAGCGACAGGTGGTGGGTGTACCTCGTGCATTGGTGAAACTCTTCCGCCATCTCACAAACACCATAGTGTGCTATCATGATAGGCATCTGGTGCCACACACATAGATTCCATGGTCGTATTATATACCGGCCATATATGTATTTTGAGGGTGTGAGCCCCATTTTCTACTATGAGACCATATTTTTTGAAAGGATGAAATATAAAAAACAATTGGTCTTCATCTTTACTTATATATGTTACAATGTGTACATGAATGAATGTGTTTTCTTTGCTTAGTTATGTGACAAATGCCAATCTAAAATATAATTAGCATATGCATTAGATACATGATTAGAACTTCTAGGTATGTGATTATAACTAAGAAAATCAAAGTATCGTTCCAAAATTTGTACACATAGGAATCATTGGAGTAGAGTAGGCTCTCACACACGATAACTGTAATTTAACTGGCATATGACTAACTGGGAGTCCAAGTGAACCTAGAAATACTAAAAACCATGTGAAATGGCATCGTGTAACATCTCTATAATGTCTCTATACTCAGCCACATTATTCATTGATGGCTCCAGACAAACATTGCTTGAAGAGACCAGTTGGCGCTCGGGTGAGTAAATGAACCAAGCAACGGAATCCATGTTTTGCGTATGATGAATGGCACCGTTCGTGAATCCTAAGTAAAATGAATATTTCATTGACATTTTCCAACCAC
>JASDQU010946724.1:47950-64024 GCA_032191745.1 Picea mariana | reverse complement strand
TATATATACCAAGGAGACATTTTCATTTTGAATCATCTTGGACTTGAACATTTAAGTGAGGTAAAAGGAGGTTGCCCCCTCGAAGAGGCTTATTATCTGAAATTATCTCTTTTTCAAGGCGTTGAGTACTTTTCCTGAGGTTTTTCTATGCTATATTGATGTTTGGTTCTTAACACCATTGAGGATTGAAGTGGACAATATATAATTCATCACAAGATTGTCTCACCGAGGTGAAGTAGTGAATATCAAGTCCTGAGGGTTTGGGGGTGGTATGACTATGGAGGAGTACATTTCCACCCACTATGTTGCAGGTACAAATAAAGTAGGGATCCAACTCCCAATCAGGGTGATCGAGAACCTGAGGTTAAAGATCGTCATTCTTTTACATTCATGAATTTCAGGGTCGGCCTTGTTACACCAGGCATAAAATCCACTCATGTTCTATGTGGTGGAGTGTTTAAGACCCATTTTTTATGACTAGTGTACCTCACTGCTCGCTAACATGAATATACGGTTGATGGATTGCAAATAAGGGAAAAAGAGAAACTTCATATTTGCATCCATTGTTTGTAGTTTTTTCTTTGAAAGGGTTCCCTACTTGAGCCTAGAGTATATATTATTCCCCATGGATAGTGTGATCCCTCCATGTCACGGTGGACTGGCATGATGAGGTGGCTAGGAGGTGGTAGGGTGCCAACCCCCTACAATGATGATTTTTTTATTTGGTGGCGTTGATAGGTCATAGCCATTGATGACTACCATTATGGAGGGATTGACTACAGAGGGGATCCAAATATTCCTTTTCCACCAGGTTCTACCTATGGTGATATTGGTAAGAATTTTTTTTATATATTTCATTTTTTTTGTGTTGTTCAATAATAATAATAAAAAATGAAAATATTTTTGCATGTTACCAAGTATTAACAATTGCATTGTTACGCAGATGTAGGTCCATGAAGGGCAGAGGGATTCCCACGACATAGACGAAGGATCCAAGGAGATGAGCATGTGGGAGGAGATGTGAAGAGAGTGTTGCAGAATGTGTAGATGAACATGTCTTGATTAATGCACATTATTCCTATGGTTCAAGTGAAGGATTTGCCAGAGGTGATATAGCGATAGGTGGTGGGTGTACCCTGTGCATGGGTGAAACTCTTCCTGTGTCTTGCAAATGCCATAGTGTGCTATCATGATAGGCATCCGGTGCCACATGCATAGATTCCATGGTCGTATTATATACCAGCCATATATGTTTTTTGAGGGTGTGAGCCCAATTTTCTACTATGAGACCATATTTTTTGAAAGGATGAAATATAAAAAACAATTGGTCTTCAACTTTAATTATATATGTTACAATGTGTACATGAATGAATGTGTTTTCTTTGCTTAGTTATGTGACAAATTCCAATCTAAACTATAATTAGCATATGCATTAGATACATGATTAGAACTTCTAGGTATGTGATTATAACTAAGAAAATCAAAGTATCATTCCAAAATTCGTACCCATAGGAATCGTTGGAGTAGAGTAGGATCTCACACATGGTAACTGTCATTTAACTAACATATGACTAACTGGGAGTCCAGGTGAACCTATAAATACTAAAAACCATGTGAAATGGCATAGTGTAACATCTCTATAATGTCTCTATACTCAACCACATTATTCGTTGATGGCTCCAGAAAAACGTTGCCTGAAGACACCAGTTGGCGCTCGAGTGAGTAAATGAACCAAGCAACAGAATCCATGTTCTTCGTATGATGACTAGCACCGTTCACGAATCCTAGGTAAAATGAATATTCTATTGACATTTTCCAACCAAGGGAAAACTTGATAAGCAAGCTGATGACACAAAGGAAATATGTATATACATTAAGATACACTAGTATACAAAAGGTCACACCCAATATTTGAGGTCTTAAGTGTAACACATTTTAAGGTAGATCCCATGTATGGGCTCATCCAACATATTCCCTTCATAATATTCCAATTCATAGGATTATTTCTCTAAGATATGCCGCACGATATAAGGACCATGCCAAATCGGGTTGAAATTTCCTACCCCCAATGGTTCTCTAGATTGATAATACAAGAGAACCAAATCACCCACATCATACTATTGAGAAAATATATACCTATCATACTAAACCTTAACACATTGTTTATTCTCTTCGATAGCCATAGAGGAATCTCGACGCTGCTCATCGAGACCCTCTAGGTGTACAAGGCATTCTTCAATATCAGAAGTGTCAGGTAGGAGCTCAATTGTCAACTTGAGGGAAATGATTTCACATTCAATCGAAATAATTGACTCCACGCCATGTACTAATTGAAAAGGAGAGAAACCGATGGAATACTTTACCAATGTTTGATATTCCCTAAGTGCAGGGTAAATAATCATATTCCATTCAAATTTACTCTGGCTGATAGTTTTTTGCAAGATGGTATTGAGAGACTTATTCATCGTTTCTACTTTTCCATTTTCATGGGGATAGTAAGGGGAAGAATGGACATTCTTAAACCCCAGTTTTGACGTGAACTCTTTCATCATTTCAGTTTGAAAGTGAATGCCATGATCAGCGACAATCTCTCTTGGGATTATGAACCAAGATATAATTTGTTTGAATATGAAGAATGTTGCAGTCTTACCATCGTATTTAATGGTAGGCATTGCCTCTACCCATTTAGTAAAGTAATCCATGAAAAAAATGATATGTTGATGCCCCTCAGCCGAAGCTGGGTTACAGTCCATAAATTTTACCCCCCGCTTTGTGAAGGGATTGATGATTATGACTAGGTGAAGAGGGGTTGGGTGCAAGTACATTTCCCAAGCGAACGCCTAGCAAGGGTGACACTTCTTCCCTGCTTCAAAACAATCTTTAAAAATGTACAGCCAAAAATAACCAGTTCACAATATTTTTTGGGTTGTCACAAGCCTGGATAAAGTACCACCAAAATCCCCACTATGACATTCATTGAGAATAGACTCATGTTCCTCGTGAGTAAATAAACAACGTAAAATATTATCTACTCCTTGATGATACAAAGTGTCACCGATGATAAGGTATTTTTTAGTTTGATGATGTATGTGTCATAGATTGTCTCTTGAAAGATGTTGGGATAGCTTCAAGGTTTGAAGATAAATTAGAATGTATCCATACTAGGGGTCTGAAGATGAGATAAGGAAGATATATTCGTCCATGAATAAATCATCATGAAAATTTTTCTCATCTAGTCAAGGTAAGTTTGATATCAACTCAACAAAAACTAGTGATTTATTAGACTTCGTCAAAGTGAAATAGAGATCAAACTCTTGAAAAATAAAAATTCGCTTATTGTATTTCCCCCCTGTGATATGCCTGGTGAGGATGTATTGAAATGGATTGATATCCACAACTATGTTATTTTTTAAAAGTAATATATAATGTCGTAGTCTTTGAACCGCATGCACGACGACCAAAGCTAGTTTCTCTACGTGAGAGTATTTAAGTTAAGGAATGACTAGGTTTTGACTGAGATAGTTGTTATCACTGAAATTTTGTCTGCACATGGCGACAAGAACTCCACATCATCAAAACAGCAATGAAGTCATTCATGGCACTGAATCAAGTTCATAGCATTCCAGAAGGGTCAAAAACTATACAAAATAACCAAAAATTGAAGGGCGCGTTAGAGCAGTAGGGTGCGCGCGCATATGCACAGGACAAAAATGTGTTATGCATGCATGCATGCTCGACGCGCGACCGTCCACACAAAAAGCCACGCATATGCTAATACGGTGCATTAATTGCTTAAGTCGGCCTCTCGACCGCCTATGGACCGGCCCTCAAGATGATTTGACTCTCGAATCAGGGTCGGCTCTGCAACTTCGGTGAATTAAATGACCTAAGTGAACCCTAAACAGGTCCGTGTTCACACCGGAAGTTGGTTACGTGACTGCTTGGAAAAATGCTATAAATAGCCGTGAAGACTCACTATTTTAGCAGAGAATTCGAAGCAAAGTTACGCTGTCCAGATGATTTAGAGCTCAGTCTTTGACAAGCTATCCATCAGCGGCCTAACCCAGAGTTCTTTCACCACTCAGTTCAGTTCTATTCATTTTGTAAGGAAAGCATTGTGTTGAGGGCCCCGAAGGACCTTCCACTGGAGGGAGAGGGAACCCCTGTCTCTGTCTTCAGCGTGTGCTCTGGTTTCACTAATATACCAATCCTGAAACCATTTGATGACCCCTGTGTCTCATGTTTGATGTTTTTGTTTATTTTCGAATTGTTATTTTCTTTCAGTTGTTAGATAGATTGTAGTTAGTTTTGTTTTCTGTTAACCCTTTCTGCCACAGATGTTCTGTCCTGATGAACCCAACAGGACATGCAGAGCGTTCTCCATTTTTCTCACATGGTGACCGTTTGAACACGAACAATAGTAGACAATGTGCTCATGGAGCTCATTGTCCTCCTGAACCAGAACCATACCAATCATCCCTTCGAACGCAGAAATATAAAGAAAATAGTCTCTATTGTAGTATGGAGGCTTCAACAGAGGTGTCGATACCAAATATTTCTAAAGAGCATCAAAATATTCTTGGGCTCGCTCATCTCATATAAAACCCTTAGTCAAATTGGCATAGTTCACTATGAACCGATGCAAGAAATTATCCTTCCCCTGTAAACCTTGAACTTGTCGAATGTTGTGTGGGGGAGGCAATTGACGTATTTCCTCAACCTTCATAGGATCTACCATGATCCCATGCTCATACACTAAGAATCCTAAAAGATGACCAGACCTAATGTAGAATATTCACTTTTGAGGGTTCGACTGAATGTGATAGTAACGACATCTCTCAAATACTAATCGAAGTTGATTGGAGTGATCTGCTCTCTTGCGAGAGTGAGAAGTAAGATCATCGAGGAAAGCTTTGACAATATGCTTGATATCGTGAAAAGAAAAGGTCATGGCATATTGGAAGGTTGCTCGAGTTGTTTTAAGCATGAAATTTATTTTTCGATATGAAAATGTACCCCAAGGACAAATAAGCATCGTCTTATGTTGATCCTCAAGTTTGATCCGAATTTGATTATTCCCTAAAAATCCATGCATAAAGGAAAAAACTTCGCTTCCTGTGCACTCATCAAGAATATGGTCAATGAAAGGAGTCAGGAAGTTATGTTTAGAAAAAGCCTTGATTAGGTCTCGAAAATCCATACATATTCGGAGGGTTCCTTGTTTTTTATTCATAGTAATGGGGTTAGACACCCATTCATTCAAGGGAATCGGGTAGATGAAACCAACATTAAATAGCTTCTCTACCTCTGCCTTAATAGCAGGGGCCTTCTTAGGATTAACAAATCTAAGGCGTTGTCAAATAGGTCTAGCACCTAGATAGCTCTTAATCTCATGTTCAACAATGTTGGGGTCGATCCCTGGCATATACTCATACGACCAAGTGAATACATCACAAAATTATTTAAAGAGATCGGTGTAGATCTGAAATTCTTTAGGCGAACAATCCACACCGATATATATGTTCTCAATTTTTCCAGGAATTTGAGAGATGTCGATCGTGATAGTAGGAGACATATTCGCCATGTTTCCTTCGGCATAAATACCATGCATGTCTAATGGAACGACAACGTGACCGACCATCTCACTCATGGTATATCTAAATCCATCCTGTTCGATCCTAACAAGCTCTGGGAGGAAATAGGAGCGATGATGAATATTTTCCCAAGGCCTATCAGGACCATACATGGCCTCTAGGATGGATTCATCTAAGGGTAAAGTATCATTGAGGAAATCATGCGAAAAAGAATATTGGATGGTCCATATGGGCTTTAGAACATGATCCACCTCGTCTGTTCATGAGGAGAAAGGATCTGAGTTAGTAGTAGTATCAAGAATAGATTTATATGCCATTTCTGTCACTAACAGTGGAATTTCCATCCCAATGTGTGACTGGCCTTTGTACGACATAGTCGGGGAAGGTAGGGTCCAAGGTTCATTGAAATATGAAGTAAAGAAAGGAATGAACCTCATTGTTGACGAAGACTCACTAGAAATGGCATGAATGTGGTGAATTGGCGTCATGAAATCAAAGCTACCCATGCGAGATGAATACATTATAACACCAACATCCTCAGTTTCCTACTGAGAATTGTTGATCATAGTGACCGAAGGTCCAACTAATGCATTAGGACTAGCACGTGAAAAGGACAATTAATTAATTGTCATTATTTTCCCTTCGTGAGGAAAACATAAAGTGCAGAAAATAGATGACACGACTATTGTCATTGCATAAGTCCAATTATGCTCTAGTAGTAAATTATAGTCAAGGGGCGCATCAACCACCTTGACATCAACCTTCGTTATCTTTCCACCTAACTGGACTAAAAAAGAGGGAACAATTATGTGGGGTCGGAACAAACACCCATAAAAAGTAGTCGAGATAGTCATAGATTGGGATAGAGTCAGACAACCAATGGATTTCCAACAGGTTAGGGACATCATGCACGTCACAACACCTTCATCAATTACAGTGCATTTGATGGTAATTTTCATGTACTCCACATGGATTTTAAAGTCCATGTGGTAAGGTAAGCGAGGCCTAACATTCGTGACGTCAAAATTAATAACCTTCCAGACACATGGGTCTAGATATCCTAAAGTAGATGATAAGGCATTCCTCTATGAAGGGAACGTCTGGAGCACCTTCAAAGCCAACATCACACAAGGGGTTTGAACCAGATCTTTGACACTCGAATAGTTTTGGGAATCTTTGTCATTAGGATTGTGGGAAAAGCATTTTAGTACTCCTTTCAGAATATGAGGCAGAGGTTATGGATTTTCAATATACAAGGGTGTTTTTGGAGGAGGAGGATATTCTGGACCTACAACAATCTATGAAGAACCATAATCACGAGATAGAGAAGATGTATCAATCTAATACTTGAGGATATTGACACATAGATGAACACATTCATGTGTCGAGAGGTTTTGAATCATGCTTGACGCATTTTCGGTGTTGGAGGTCCTCGAGGACATGTGTTGATTATGTAGAAACAATTTTTTTAGCACAACGGGAAGCTGTGATAAGAGCCTTGAAGCTTCCTCGATTTTGGGGCATAGGTGAGTCAGGTTATCATCTTTACAAATTTTACAAGGAAACTTCACCTTCCATTTGTCTTTCTTTCCCTCACCAACATTATTATTTGATCTATCATTGTTAGTGTCATCCTTGGCTTTGTTATTATTTTTCCCACCCTTACGATTATTACCTCATCCTTTCCTTTTATTCCCTCCTGGTTGTTAGTTACCATTTGGTTTATACGACGACTGTACATAATGCACATTCTTCGACTGAATGGGAGTGGAGGATGAAGCCAAATCTTTTCCTGCTACAGGCTGGCTTAGAGACGAATATTTAACTGGTTCATCACCAAATCTATAGACTTAGCATTTGTAGAGCCTATGATTCCATCAACATGAGGCCCAATATTTTGTCTAGGTTCATAGTTCGATTACGGTGTGTTAGGAAGAATTTCAAACATCATCCCAGATTTAGCATATATGAGGTCCAATTACTAGGCTTTGAAAATAGCTTCTTCTTTAGATGTTACTCCGGATGTAGAGACATCCTTCGAAATATAAGGAAATAAGGACTTAAGGAACCACTCCAACATAAAATATAGAGGAATGTATTTCTTGATCAACCTCTTCTATCTAGGCCACTCTTGGATATGGTCCAAGATATGTGTGGCTTTATCTGGGTGGAGGGATGACAAAATTTCTATGCTAGCATCGTAACGAAACAACAACTGGAAGTGGTTGAGAAAGACCAAAAACCTCTGATTAAAGTTTTCGTACGTTCCCCCCAATATCTCAATGTACCATTTTATGGATACCCCCGTGAGGGTGCGTGGAAATAGCCTCAAATGAATAGAATTGACATTCAGGGAGTTAGATGAGAACAAAAGATGAAAAGTAGTGACATGATCACCTGGATCCTCGCCAAACTTTCCCTTGAATTTTGGAATGTCTGAAGGAAGCTTGGTGGGGATGGGGGGCCATAATGGATCGTGACGCAAATGGTCATTTATTAATTTTGATAAATATGGAATATTAAGCGTGGCCAAAAAAGGGAGTCGGAGTTGTAGCATCTGAGACCATGCTCCTGGGAAAGATTGGAGATGAGGGATTTCAGGTCATCTAGGGTTCTAGTATATTCCATGGTCGTGTTTGGTAGGATAATATCCTCCTCCAAACTAATTCATAAAAGGTTTTATGGGCACCATACCCGCGGAAACGACATAATGGGTGTTATATATGTTACTCTCATCTGAAGGGGCTCCGAGCTGGGGGTTTCCCATAGTGTTAAATTGACTCCCTGTGGATGAAACTCTAGACGAAAAAGAGGGATTCACCATAATAAAAAAATTTGTCAGAATTGGAATGGAGGAAGAGGGGATAAAGGATGGAATATAGGAAGTGACTTGTCCACTCGGTTGAGCAATCCATCTAGGACCATTGAGACTAGGATTAGGCCCGAAAGAAAGAGGAGGCCAACCTCCAACTGTATGATTCATTTGGGGAATATGGCCTCAACCAAATGAGAGAGGAGAATACACAGGATCCATGCCCCCAGGTCCAAAACTAGGATTCCCATTACCTCGTTGGACTAGAGGATGAGAGTTGTGGCACCATGTTGGGCTTACCAAAAAAATTGGATTATAGACCGAAGGTATTGACAGAGAATTGTAACCTGGCATACCAAAAATATATCTGAAAGGGTTCATTCCTATGGGTTGAGTAGAACCCATAGGTTGGCTAGCAGTAGAGGTGGGGCTCTCCAACACCCCAACCATCAATGTTGAAGGAGTCGAAGGGATCTCACTAATCACAGAAGATATAGGAGTTGAGGGACTCCCTATGAAATTCAGGTTTCACTCAGTACTCATAACTAGATAAGCACAAGTTTGGGAGGTGGAGATATATATGTACCACGTTTATTACCTTTATGCCTTTTAAAAGACAACTTCGGTAAAGAATCAAGATGTGGTGGTAACTTCAACAAACAGTGAGACCTGCAAGGAAGATGGTTTTGCTCCATGATGACTCAATAATAGAGATATAAAACCAAATCCTAGGGCCAACTAATAATCAAAGAGAACACCAAAATAAATAAAAAATGCCAATGCACACAAATAGGATATAGTGGCTGAAAATGGGCCTCCCTCACTAGAGTAGGTATGTCTCATCTAAGAGGGGCCTGAGACTCTATTCAAAATATCAGAGGTATCATAATAAGTTATAATGTCCCTCATGGGATTAACAACGTAGTCGGTCAAATCCACTCGAAGAGGTAATTCTCCATCAAGGATGTGTGTTGTCCAACCGTTATCTAACTCAGGGTACCTGCAGAATAATCCCTACAAGTAACCTATGTGGCTACCTATGTCAAACAAATAGAGTTACCAAAACATAACCAATGTGTAGGAAAAAAGTCATAAGCCTTGTCCACCGTATAGGTGGGGTAACAAAGCCCGAAATATTGAAAGCACGTCCTCTCACATAGGTAAAGGTACTAGAAATATCCCCAAATACAAGTACAACCCCATGAATATATCTGATGCTAAGAAGGTATTAGAGGGATATCTCTCCAACCAACTTTGCATGACCTCATGCTTAAATCTGGTGTGAGGGGAGCCTCCTAATATCACTAATTACACAACGGGTTTCACCACTCCCTGGTTAAACATATATGTTTAGTTTAATATCCTTGGAGAAGTTTACTCACAAAATCCTATTCCAAGGCCCTATGTCTTATACTTGTTTGTGTACCATGAAAAATACAATCATTTCTAATCAATTTTAATTAGTCAATGTTAATTTAATGGATTCATCTTACTCAAGAGATGCGATTGTGAAACTGATGGTATTACAACTCAACATATGAAAAGAAGAAAATATAAAAACACTGCTAAGCACTAGTCCTGAATTTCAAAGAGTTGGTATGCTTCTAAATGCAACTTTTCCAATTCAATCTCCACAATTTCAATGAAATGAAATCTCTCCACATGTGTCAAAATCAATGAAAGTAATCAAAAGATAAAATGCCATAATGAAAAATAAGAAAATGTTTTTGTATTTTCGATATAAAGAAAATAGAATGAAAGGACTAAATAGTAGCTTCACATGCAGACCCTACTACAAGAAAAATGAAACAAGCTAAGTAGGATACCAAGAAGCAAACACTCAGACCAATGTGTAAGGAAAACCAATGAAAAATATTATAAGAAATAATAGTGCTTGAACATTCAATAATAATAAGGATTCCTATCACTCTGTAAGCACTTAACAGACATGATATATACCGAAGAAGATTCAACACCAACCAAACTCACCTAGAAAACATCAAACTTAGCCAGCAAGACTCAAGAGCCAATGTATGTGGTTGTTTGAGAAAAAACTTGCATATGTACGCACCTTAAAGAAGGACAACTCACATTTGTACGTGTCTGTCAAGGGAAAAACTGCATATACCAAGTAAAAAAATGTCAAGGAAAGGGTTAATACAAGAAAATCATATGAAAAGTAAAAATAGGTTGTCAATAAATCAGGCGACAAGGAAACTCAGGATAACAGAGAGAAAATAAAGGAGAAAAACACTCCAAACCCCAAAAATGAAGATCAATCCCCAGTATGGTCACCAATTTTGTTAGGAGGAAAATATCTCTATGGCATGGGGTAAACCACAATAGATGGAATGACATGCAAAAATCAACTCTAATCCCAAGTATGCTACATAAATGAAATGCTAACAAGACAAGTCCAAGATCCTACTTCGTCTGGACATTTGATGAAGACCACTGTTGAGCACGCAAATCAAAGCTTTATATCTGCAACTTGTCCTCAAAAACCAAGATATGCAAGCATATGGGGATAATATATAATTTTAGCATATATGTTATCATAATCCATTAACCTACATGACAAATACACCCATGGAATAATAATTCAAATATTTGCAAGATATCAATTGGACGAGAAAAGAGTATTTCTATTAAAATAATCATCAGAAGTATATAGGTGACAAACTTTTGTAATGATACATATCAGAATCGAGAAACTAATTCCCTCCGTATGGGCCTCCCCCACTTCAATCCTGCACCAAAGGCAACCTCATATCAAGTAGTCAATGAGGTTCTCCATCACAAAGAAGGAAGAGCTTGGGGGATGAACAAAGAGTTCATAATTTCAAGGACAAAGGGATGCAAACTCAATATGAAGTGAAATTTATCTAGAGTGTCTTTTCGCTCGAAGTTGATTTCTTTAATCTCCTCAAGAATTGGATATAGCTCAATTTATATCCTTCAAATGGAACTGAAGGGCCAAGTTTGATCATTTCCAGTATATGGAAGGTCAAGGATCATGGATCTCGTGACATGGCATGGAAACCCAACATAATTTTTAATTTTGAACACCAAACCCGATGTATCCAAGATGTAGTGGAGAAACCTGTGTATACCCATGTTGTCTAACAAATAAGGTGCGTATATGTGGAAAAATGTTCTTTTTTGGCTTTGGAAGGTACAAAAGGGGACTTCAAGTCTGCATAGGGAAATGGAAAGGCCATCCAAGCAAGTTGCATGGGGTGAGGAAAAATTTGTTGTAAGAAATGGTGCAACATCTTGTCATGGATGTTTAAGGTCACATAGAAAGGTGCAATAGACTCTTCCTTATCATCTATGTGAGCACCAAAAATTATAGTAGGAGACTCATCATACAAATTCATAGTATAAGGAGAACTTGCTGGGATTTTTCCCTAAATGACCTTCTCAAGTTGTTTATGATATGATGTATTTTTAGCCAACTCTACTAGTGGGATAGCGATCTTAATTTTAGAGAGTTCTTCCTCAATTCTAAAGGGTGGAATTGATTCCTCAAGTTCATTAAGCTCTCTCTTTGTCTTTGAAGATTCACCAAATTCTTTAGTCTTAGGAATATTTTTTAGTTCTTTGACTTTATCCATAGAAAGACTTGGGTTAAGCTTATTAGGTTAGGGATGGATATCCTAGTTAGCTTCATTATGTCTAGATCTGAGATCATATTTCCTATGCATCTCAACTTAAAATGCATAAAAAAACATCTTGTTTTGAACTAAGGACAATACTTCTTTATCAGATTCACTGTTATAGCAAGGTTTGCCCCATCCTATGCAAATTTTCTTAGAAGGCCTTTTTAGATTTCCCTATGCAGTCTTGAAGTCCCTTTTTGCAGTTCCCAGAGATAAAAATAATATTTTTCCACATATACACACCCTAATAGTTATACAACATGCGTATACATAGGTTGTGCCATTACATCCTGTGTACATCGATATTTGTGCCCAAAATAAAAAATGGTGTCGGGTTTCCATGTCATGTCACGAGATCCATGATCCTTGACCTTCCACATACTAGAAACATTTTGAATCAGCCCTTCAGTTCCATTTGAAGGCTATAAATGGGCCCTATCCAAGATATGGAAAAGAGGAGAAAAATTCAACTTTGAGAGAAAAGTTACTCTGGAGAAATTATTCACTTCATATTGAGTCTGCATCCCTTTATCCTTTTAAGTCTAAACACATTGTTCATCCCCCAAGCTCTTCCCTACTTGATTGAGAACCTCATTGTCTTTCTTATATGATCTTTCCTTTGGAGGAGGATTGAAGTGGTGGAGGCCCAGATGGAAGGGACTTAGTTTCTCGGTTCTGAACTGTGCCGAAACGGAAGTTTGTAATTCAATCACCTTTGTTGATTACATTTTAATAAAAATAGTCTTTTCTCATCCAATTAATGTCTTGAAAGTATTTGAATCATTATTCCATGGGAATATTCGTCATGAATATTGATGGATTATGCTACTAAATGTGCTAACTTTATATATTATCAGCATATGCTTGTGTTTCTTGGTTGTTGAGGACAAGTTGCAGGTATATTTCTTTGAGTCAAGTGCTCAATGGTGGACTTCATCGAACGTCTGGACGAGGTAGGATCTTTATTTTGTCTTGTTAGCATATTTGTTTATATAACATACTTGAGATTAGAGTTGATTTATGTAGTCATTTCCGTCTATTGTGGTTTAACCCATGCCATAGAGAGATTTTCCTCATAATAGAATTGGTGACCATACTAGGGATAGAGTATTATTTTCGAGGTTTGGAGCATTTTTCTCCTTTGATTGCTCTTGTTTATATTGAGTTTCATGTCATTTGATTGCTTGACAGCCTCTGTTTATTGTGAGTCTGAGTTTCTTAGCCTTATCCTTGACTTGGCAGTGTTTTAATACATACACGTGGGTTTTTACTTAACAGTTGCATACATATGCGTGTTGTCCTTCTGCAAGATGCATATATACATGGTTTTGGGCTTTGTTACCCTACCCATATAGTGTACCTAGCTTACGAATGTTCACTTTCACATCAATTATATCGTGGTTTCTTAGTTTCTTGACATAGGTACCAAATAGGTTAATTGTAGGGGTTATTATGAAGGTACCCTTGTTCATATAAGGGTCGGACATCACACAACCTTTATGGAGGATTGCCTCTCCGGGGGGATCTGACCGATTGGTTATTAATCCCACGATGGCCATTATAAGTGATTATGATACCTCAGATATTTGGCAGGGAGTCTCAAGCCCCTCTTGGGCAAGGCATACCTACTTTAGGGAGGGAGTCCCATTTCAACCACTTTATCTTGTTTGTGTGCATATTGGTGTATTGTTTATTTTGGTGTGCTCTTTGATTTTTAGTTGTCCTTAGGATTTTGTATTGCACCACGAGTTTTCATTATTATGGAAAGTGTAGTCCCTTTGAATCCCTCATTTAGAGCTACCTCCCCCATGGTGTTCCCTCATTTCATGGGGATGAATCCATCCATGTTTCATAATGGTATGTAGAATCATGATACTCAGTTAATACCTTGGATACCTAATCATATTTCTCTTGATATGTCAAACATTCTTTCACCCTTTCCATCCTATCCCTTGCCTGCTTATATAAATCCTAGTTCTGGATTTGGGGGCATGATGAATCATTTTTCTACATCTTCATTTAATGGGAGCCATATCCTTCAATCGACCCTCACAGTGGGTGGTTGGAATATCCCTTCTTACGAACCCAATCCTAGATTCACTTTTCTAGGAGAATGTGCTCGAATGGGTGGTTATTCTACTTATTACACCCCATCCATATATCCTTTGTCTTCTATGCTAGTTACTACAAACACTCTTCTCATGGAAGACCTCCAGTTATCCTCTGCTATTTCATACGGGGGGAGTTAGTTTTATAGTACATGCTACCCCCTTCAAGAAATCGATTCTTCTAGTGGCAATATATATCCTCACCTGAGTAACCCGTGTCACTCCTTTTTCTCTTAGTAGAAATCCAATTCAGTGATGATTCCTTTACAAACCTATATGGATCAATTGGGAGGAGGATACTACCCTTCCAGGAAGGGACAGGGTGTAGACCCGAATCCTTCCTTGCCTGCAATTTCTCTAAACTAGTCTTTTCTGGGACCTTGGTCTCAAATGCCGCAACTAACCACTACCAACAGTCCAGTCACTGAAAATTATACTGGAGTTACATCACCAACCTCTTCTAGTCATGTTGGATATTGGTCGACAACCTATTCAAGCCATGTTGAAGACCAACAACTAGCCACTATAATTCATGCTGGGGGCACAACTATAGTCTCCATGAGTCATAGTGACATCACATATCCAACCATGGTCAACCATGTTGGAGAATCATCATTGACCTCTGTACATCATATGGGGGATGAAACACCAACCTCCTTCGGTCGCATTGAGAGCATGTCACCATCCATTATGAGTGATGCTGGGGGAATTCATATGATTAAGAAGCCTCGACGTATAGGAAGTAAGCCCAGGTTCCTTTGTAGGATTTCAAAAGGTCATTTAACTCGCTTGTTTCCTACTGCTATTGTAGTAAAAGAAGTGTAGTCCTTATCTGATAACCCTTTGGGTTTAGAGTCATCTTTGGTTTCCCAACATTCTATTTCTCCTTTGATTGACACAAAATTCATGTCGATGCAACCGTCACCTGACACCACTCTTGTTCTAAGGAGTGAGGCCTATTTTGACCATGTCATTAACATTTCTAGTCATGTACCTTCTAAAAAAAGAGAGAGTTTTATTCTCCCCGAGTACTCTCCCTCCAAGTCTTAGGGAGGTTCCCTTTAACTGAGATGGTCTTGTGGGGTATCAAATTACTTCTTCTATGCCCTTTCAAATAAGAGACATTCTCTTATATATCATTGATAAGGTAACCTTCCATAAACATTTTATCCCCCTCCACTTGGAAAACTCTGGGTTTTCCCAAGCTTGTGTCAGTTGTTTGTAAGTTGTTTTCCTTTCAAAAAAGTCATGCATGGGAGACCTAGCCTCCCCCATGACATGCCACTTAGAAAAATCCCAATGAGTCTAGTTTAATCTCTTTTTCGACTCTCTCAAAAAGAGAAAAGATTGTTGAGTAAACTTGTCTCTTTCACACTCGTAAATTGGATTTCAAAGGGCATCTATTTGGTGTAAGTTTACTCCTTTTTCAAAACAAGTAGACTAAATTTAAAAAAAAAAATATTCTTTGGCGTTAAGTTGTAATTGCATCTCATTCTCTTGCTTTCATTATTGATCCTTTTTCCAATTCTCTCTTTCGCATTATAAGCCTATCACCTCAGTAGTTTGCATCATCATCCAAGCAGAGTCTTGTTTATATCCTTTGCATCTTGACACCCTATACCCAAGAGGAAACATTCCCCCAAGTGTCCATCTCTTGCATGCACTTTGTTTCATTGAGAATAGGTATGTTCCACTACTGGAACTAGTTTCTTACTTGTGACACTCATTTCCTACTCTGTATCATAGAATTCATTTGACTATGAAAAAATAAAAAAAGATGGGCAAGATTAGAATATTATTTTATATTGGAAGCTGTTGTGTTGCCTTTGAACATAGCATAAACGTTTGAGTCACTTTGTTATCACTCCAGGAAACTACAACCCTAAGTAGTTTCCTGG
>JASDQU010946724.1:29868-47850 GCA_032191745.1 Picea mariana | reverse complement strand
CGACATAAATAAAATAACATTACTAATCTAAATTACAACTAATGGCCTAGAGCCGAAATAAATAAAATAACATTACTAATCTAATATTCCCCAATTAAGTGGTAATGAGCCAATATTAGGGCTTAACAAATGGTTTCCCATCGAAGTTGAAGGACTTTGTCTCCAGATCACCGTAGTTTACTAGAAACTGGAGTAACCTCACCTAAGCCCTCATTCCCTTGAGAATCCAAAATTTATAAAGGACACATATTGTTAAAGCTTGTTGGTCCCTTGCATCCCTTCCCACTGTTGCATCTATATCTTCATGCTCCCTCTCCCTCCATTCAATCACCATCCTACAGAGGAAAATCCATTTTTTGAGTTAAAACCTTTCAAAAATATTGATCACGGACTTGTACGTGGGATGACTTGGTAACAGTCATGTATAGAGATCCATATATGCCTGCAGGCTTAAATTTTAATGCATATTTGGGGTCATATATGAAAACTGATGAATTGTCACCCTCGTATGTCCTAAGTTCCGTATTACACCCTCTAATACTCAAAAAATGGGGCCTAAAGTTGAAATTTAAACCATTAAGTAGAGGGGATGGAAACGTACTTGGTCCAGACGGTTGTCGATTATGTTGATCATACCTCTTGCAATTAACACTTGAAGATCGTCGGGAAAATGGCCTAAAATGCACTATGTGGGTGAAAAAACTCACATGGTATGGTAAAATGGTCTATTTTTACTATTAGTAGAATTTTGTTTTACCCACTTCCTATAGTTTGTGCTAATTTTTAACCTTATGGACTAATAGTGCAGCAGAAGGACTTGGTTTTTGGTGGTTTTGTCCAGGATATTTTGCGGTTTCCAACATCATACTTCTTGTTCATGCCTTCAACAGGTATATTATTTTATTGGCATATAAGATAGCTTGTCACTTTGTTTTTCACTCCTGCATCATCCTATGATGGTGATCCATACACCCTAAATAAGAACCCATTCATTAGCGACACAGAACCTTCCTACTGCTACTAAAAGTTTTGTTATTAAGTGTTAGAGGCTTACCAAACATGGGTTCCCTAGTTAGAACCTTTGTGGTATTTGGTGCCCATGCAGAAGTTATTCCATAGGACCGAGAGTTCCTTATAGTTCTGATATGACTTTGCGTTCGAACCCCATATTCTTACTCACAAGCATTTTGACTGTTACCTATGGGACTCCTATTGAGTCTTGGTTAAGCTCTTTTTGACTCTCTGAAAAATGAAAAGATTATCAAGTGAACTTGTCTCTTTCACACGCATTAAATGGCTTTGAAAAGATGTCTATTTGGTGTAAGTTTAACCCTTTTTCGGACCAAGTAGAATATTTAGGAAAATGAATACTCTAGTCACCATTGGATAGAAGCGTTCTCTTGGGTATTATTTTATACTTTTTCAGGCCTAGGGGACTAAATCTATGAAAAATTACATTCTTTGGAGTTAAGTTGTAATTGCATTCCATCATCTTACTTGTAGTATTGAGCCTATTTTCGGTTCCCACTTTCTTGTCATAAGCCTCTTACCTCATCAATTTCCATCACTATCCAAACAGAGACTTTTATATATCCTTTGCAGCTTAACACCCTGTACCCTAAGAGCAAACATCCCCTTGAGTGTCCATGACTTGCATGCACTTCCTTGCATTGAGAATAGGTATGTTGCACTATTTGGAACCAGTTTCTTACTTGTGACACTCGTTTCCTCTCTTGTATCATAGAATTTTTTTTCCTATGAAAAAACAAAAAAAAGACAGGTGATAAAAGAATATTATCTCATATCAATAGCAGTCGTGTCGCCTTTGAACAGGGCACAAAAGTTTGAGTCCACTGTTATCCAAATTTATGTTTTAACATGACCTTAGGAAGTTGAGATCGTTACTTAGAGTTTACTCCTCTAACTGGTTATTCTTCCAGTCCCTATGGAGATTTTATTGATGACTCTTACATCACTAAGTTTTATCATCAAGTCTATGCTACCTGAGTTATCCATATGTATCGTGCTCTTGTTCAAAGGAATTCTATAAGTTTGTGTCAGTGATTTCTCAAAATTCTTGACTTTGCATGTCGGCCATACACTCAATATATATCAGACTCACATGAAGTTGTATTCCTACCATGCACCCTAGTCCTACTTTAATTATGGGTTGTTAACCTTCAACCCAACAGTTGACATCTCATCATTGGTCGTTGACTAGGGGGTTTCCCTTTTGTTCGATGACAATGAATCTACTCACACAATGGGATTTGTGCAGTGTCTTGGATTCCATTAGCCTTATTGGTGGTTTCCTCTCCTTTGTCGAAAATTTTTCTTATTGGTTGCAATTCAAAGGGTCTCTTTCATGCACTACTTGCATATCGTGCATGCAGGAGATGCATATGGTCATTGGTTCATGAAAATCGTATTCGTCTGCTCCTCCTAATCATCAAGATATTGCTTTGTACCTCATGTTGACTGATGAGAGATGCCCTAATGCTCTCCTTTCATTGGATCTCCTTCCATTGACTTTATCTCATCTATTCTAGAAATGAGACCTAAAGTCTTATGAGTACCTAGAGGATTCCAGTCATCAGTGGCAGGTTATCCCTCCATGGACAATTTGGAATACATCATTATCTCTTGATCAATGGATTATTCAAGTGTTGAACCTCAACACCCTTATTCATACTTGTAGAATGTACTTAGTGCCTTGATACCTAATTTTATTATCAGTAATTTATCTTGCATTTGTTAATAGTATACCTTAATTACTGGTAATCAAATGAAGTATAATTGTGTTCGACCTCAATTCATCTATTCACATGATGTAGACTTTCACCTTCGGTGGATAATGTAGAATACCTCCAGCTTATAGTAGAAACATTCCTAAGTTGTTGTTGTCTTTCATTGGACTAGTATTTATATGACTTCAGTGATCATGGGAGATCACATTGTACTCCATTGTATACAGATATTGTTGGCCCTCGACCAAGTTTTGAGGATCCTTGGTCATTTTTTACCATTTTTGGACTTCGACAGGCTATCGAAGGCGGAGCGCAAGACGAAGTGGAGCTCACAATATCTCGGCCCCTTTTTAGGGATTTTTTTGTTTTTGAGGTCATGTGATGGGTATGGGGATTTCGGCCCATGGGTTTACCCATGTTTAGGCCCATTTTGTAATGTATAAATAGATAGCTAGGTGATGTAAGAAAAGGAGAAGATGTTAAGTCCTAGAGTTCAATCTATGTGATTAAAGGGTTGTAAGGTGTGTTAAGTGCTAAGTGTTAATTGCTAAGTTCAAGTAGTAACTATAATTGCTTTGTGCATACTATGTGAGGCTTGCAGAGCTAAGTGCAAGTGATTGTAAGAGACTGTGGAAGGCTTTGTGTTGTAACTAAAGGAAGGAGGATCTAGCGGGGTGCACATATCTCCTGTCCTCTACAGAGTAACATCTCAAGGATCTGTGCATGTAGCTGATTGACCGAAGATAATAAAGAGATGAAGAGTTGGTGGACATAGCCCTGTGGTGGGGGTGAACCACGTATATCTTGTGTTGTGAATGTTTTGTGCTTTATGATTTTTCTTTTGTTTATATGATTAAATGCTTAGTGTGTTGTTAGATGATGAATGAATATGATATGGTAGCTTAGTGATGAATAATGTGAATGAATGCTAGATCTGATCTATGTTAGGATGCTTAGTGCTTGGAGTTATTGAATCTATATGAATAATGCGTCAATCTATTATTAGGATTTAGTTGTGCTGTAAACTAAGACTGAATATTAATGAACTATAACTACTAAGTTCTTGTTAAGGTGTTGTAATCATAGATTTGTGTCCCAAATAAGGTTACAGACACTGGAGTCCTGCATCCACCCCTGCCTCTACCTCGGTTGAGACTTCATCTGCTTCACAGGTGTTGCTGAAAGGGTCAGAAGTTAGGGTTTTGTTGGTGTGTTGTTGTAGCTTTGAACACCGGGTATGCCCCTGTGCTAAGAAATGGTTTCATTGTTGGGATATGAAACTATGATTGTTGGGAACTGAGGAAGAAGAAGCTCTATGTGAAGATATGACCTAAAACTATGAAATCTTTGTGCATAGAACTATTGCCTTAGTGGGCAGTACTCTACTTAGATTGTGAAGCTCTGTGCTAAGAAGAAGAGTCAGATTCGAAGAAAAGAGGTAAGATCTGAAAGCTTTGTGCTCTGATAAAGGTATGAATAGTGAAAATTTTTAGATATGGAAGCTTTGTGCTCTGCTGAAAGTAAGATTAGTGGAAATTTTTGTTTCAAGAATATGGATCTAGGTATGTTTGATAAAAAAAATCCTAGTAGGGCACAGCTAGAAGAAAGAAGATTTGATATGAGTAGATCTGATAAGAATAGTGAAATATATGTTATTCCTATGCATAGAAAGAATGGTTGGACTGACAATGGATGCAGGATCCTAGAAATAATTTTTTACAGGTTAGCTACCATGATCCTAGTGCACAGTACAGGAAAGGATGGATATTGTTTAAGAGAAAGAGAGGATTAACTCTTTGTTATAGTTGTAGAAGATCGTGACATCTTGCTAAGGAATGCCCTGGTAGAAGACCTAGTTGTCTTTATTGTAAATCTATGGACCTTGAAGTTTTAGATTGCCCTAGAATGATTGCTAAGCTTGAAAGAATGAATATGAGACAACAAGACCATGAGAAAGGTCAAGAAACTAAGACCATGGCATAACCCTAGAAAGAATCGAAGACTGTATTGTTGCAAATGAAAGAAATTCTGAATGACCACCGAAATATCAACTTACTAGATATCTTCAAAGAAAAAGAATGCATAGAAACAAGAATAAGAGAATACGACATAGACTGGGATCTGGATAAGGAAACACAGGTGAATATCATGACAGAAAGAACTTGGGAAATTTTAGGGAAGCTTGCTATGATTCCTTCACTAGGAGGGATAGGATTGTTTAGAGCAAAGTTGATAACCATGTGTGGAAGACTTACCTAGATATCTATGAGTGCCAATGGAACTTCGACAGAGGAAGATTTTGAGGTTGTTAAATTTATTGAGAACAACGCCCCATTTTCTATATTACTACGAAAACCTTGTATTGAAAGGGATCGGGCCAGAAGGAAAGAAGAAGAAGTATTAGAGCAGAAGAAGCAAGATTTGAAAGATTTCATGACTAGGAGGATCGCACACTTGATTGAAGAACAAGAGAACAGATCAAAGATATTTAAAACCGAAAACTTGGAGGTCAAAGTTGGAAGAACACAAGAAGACTCACAGAAGACCGAAGCACCTACCCCAGATAAAGAAGACGTATTTCCCCTAAATCCTAGGAAAGAATCTCAACAATGTGAAGTTACTATGCCAAGAGGAGATAAGAATTAGAATGGAAAGAGGAATACCGAGATGAAGCTCACTGTAAAGAAGTCTGGAAAAATAAGTAAGAAGAGATCAAAGATCGAAAAGTTACAGAAGGTTCCAAAGGAAACTTTGCAGAAGGAAAATTTGCAAAAGTGGGACTTCGCCAGGATATTAGAATAGCACCACATGGCACTTCTCCATGGAGAAGTAATATAGCCATTGGACACAGTATAATCATTAGACTAGCACCCTAAATAGTTAGAATGACATTCATCGTCAGAAAGCTCACCATAAGACCATTGGGACCACGCTGTAATGGACAAAACTGAATTCATGAAGGCTTCTCGCCCACTGGAGATATTTGTTGCCTAGTTATCTACTTATTCCATTGAGCCTTGCACCAAGAACACTTTCGCCAACCGTGATTATTTGAGCCCGCATATTAGTTGATTTCTCACAGTGATCATCAAGCTATTACCATCCATCCCGTTGCATCGAGTAGTTACTCTTCACACCCGAGATATTCAACCACGAGCATGTATGTCCAAAGAACTTAGCATAGTCGAAGAGTCTATAAAGGAGGTACTCATCGACCTTATGACTGAAATAGTAATGTCTGAAAGGGTAATATATGTAGGTGTACAAGTGTCATCTTCAAGAGGAGTGCAAGACTCTCTGTCGACCACTCGCGGATTCGGGCCATCTCGATTCAACACAGAAAAGAGAACGAAGCACAAAGATGACCTAGAAAATTCGAAGCTAATCCCAACCATCTTACCCAACTATATCCCGCCTCTGGCCGGTGCGGTGAGTCATGATAGTGTGTCAAGAGATTTTGATTACACCATGGTTACTGCGTACCTCCCGAAGAGGATACAAGCAATTACAACATAGTAGGACAAGATTGCGATGTTGAAGTTTAGCGACTTCAACCTAGGAGACCGCAAGAACCATAGTATGCTTTCCCCGTATAAATAATTGACTAGGATGAAGGGGAAGAACTCAAAAATAATCCTCCAGCCATGGACGATGAACCTCACGCAATCCACCCTTTTAAATGTAATGAAGATCCCACATTTTGGACAACACCAAGAGGTTAACACATGTGTTAAGATCATGCTCTCATGTTACAATGGTGGCTACTTATGGCTAGACCGAAGTATCATAGTTGATCCGACGATGATCCATAGGATCACTGTATTGAGCATGCAAGGACCCAACCCACAGGACTTATACCTAGGAAAAGCTACAGATCGTTCCTTTGCATAAAAGATCAAGGATACCTACGACGATGTTGAGAAGGGGACGCAAAGCTACAAGGTATCCTCCATAGAGAATGGCGTAGTGCACCTAGCATGCCAGTTAATTGTAGGAAAGATAGTAAGGAAGAACAGACCCATGCAGGTCACTAGGCTTTTCGTTGACATCACAAGGAAATGCGTGGAAGGCCTACAGATGAACTGGGTAAAGTACCTAGTTAACCAGCTGGAATTAGATTGTCGTGAAGCATAGGATCAGGGCTACGAGTTCCACTTTAGCTGGCTCATGATCCTCATTGCGTTTATTTCTTGGGAAATGCCAAAAGGTGTGACCTTTCCAGACATTGAGTCGTTCGAACCACTTGCTGCGAAGTTCACTATTCTCTGTTAATCAAGCGATATGGGAAAAAAGTGGCAGTCAAACACAGTCTTTCACACATATTATCTCCAACTAAACAGGGCTATCAAAGCTAAACCTCACATGACTCCAAACACCCTACAATGGTTCTGACCCATCATGAAGTTACACGTAGATCGGAACTTCATATATATCACCGCGCGAGAAGATGAGCATAAGGAGGGGCTTTAGTCATACTAAAAGCTCACAAAATAGGACCTCGAGGAGATAACTAAGGACTGGTCAGCATACCTCCTTATTCCCACTAATCCTATAGAGATGTCTGACCCCAAACTTGATATCTCGGAGGTCGGTCACAAAGAACATGACACACCTGAAACTAGTAGAAGGAAGGAGACCGGACAAATCCAAGACTTAAGCACCACATCAAAAAAGACTTCTTTAGTATCACCTGGCTGAGGGGGTGATGACGAAGTACAAGAGATAAATGGAAAAGAAGATGAGCAGAAGCAAGGTGAAGTAAAACCGTCTAGAGATGAGGCTACTCCTTTGAATAAGAGAAAGTTTTCTCCCCTGAAACCCTCTTCCCGGAAGAAATCTAGAACCACCTTGACTAAGATGCAGACCATGCTCACTTTCGATGACTTTGAATTCATCATCGTAACTGTAAACGACGCCTCACAGAAAATCTTGCAAAAATAGGAAGCCAAGCAAGAGGAGATGTACGATAGAATCGAGGTTGAAATCTGAGGGGTACAACAAGCCCTTCAGTTCAATTTTGCGGTGTCCACTGCGCCCCTGTCATCGAAAGAACCATGTTTGGGAGATGAGCCAGCCCAACTCCATAGACTAGCTGATGTGATCAAATATCACCTTTGTCGCACAAAGGAAGAAATAGAACAAGCCACCCAGGCCTTGAGGCAAGTTCAAGAAGTAGTCATAGACTAATGTCAAGTTGCAGAGCAAGAGAAGGTTTCTCTCTAGAAAAAGTTTGAAGAGGAGAAAACACAGATTCAACAAGAAAAAGAACAGTTGCTCGCAGAGCAACTCAAAGTGAAAGAAGTAGTCAATAGAGAACTTCTCTCTGTGACAGGCTTAGAGACAAAGGTAGAAGATTGAGTCGAGCATCAGTTAGAGCAGCTCATGGAAGCTATCCAGCAGCTACAACAAATAATAGCATACTTAGAGCTACGAACAGTGCCTAGCACTCCGCAAGGTATGAGGGATCAAAGAGAAGCAACTGCTCGAATAAAATTTGAGAGAATAAAGGCCCTTGCCATGGAATGGAAACAACTAAGTGATCACACTGCCCAGACTTATGAGAGACTCACTGAGAATCTAGAACTAAAGGAACTAGAATCACATTTCCAGGAGGTGAAGAAGCAAGAAAAAATAATACAGGTGCAGTTGAATCCCCTATCAGCTATTGAAAATATGAAGCGATCCCAAGAACAACGCACTACTCAAAAATAGGTCCACACCATTCAGAGCAGAGTCATGGAAGTGACTCAGAGACTTCAACCTATACAAGATGAGGCTTACAAATTATTCAAAGAGATCGAAGGTTGAGGAGAAGAACTAGAGCAAGTCTTCACTGCAGCTAAACAATGCTTAGAGGTACCTCTCAATGAAGTTCTTATCCAAGAGTTCGTTGAGAAAGACGCCATGGCACAACAACAAGATAAAGAAGCTCGAGCCAAGATTGAGTCTTTTGAAGAAGAGCTACATAGAGCAGAGTGACTTGGGACGAGTCACAGGTGAGTGTTGGGGGCCTGTTGGCACTCGACCAAGTTTTGAGGATCCTTGGTCATTTTTGACCATTTTGGGACTTCAACAGGCTGTCGAAGGCAGAGCACAAGATGAAGCAAAGATCACGAGATATCGGCCCCTTTTTAGGTATTTTTGGGTTTTTGAGGTTATTTAACAGGTATGGGGATGTCATCCCATGGGTTTACCCATGTTTAGGCCCATTTTGTAATGTATAAATAGATATCTAGGTGATGTAAGAAATGGAGAAGATGTTAAGTGCTAGAGTTTAATCTATGTGATTGAAGGGTTGTAAGGTGTGTTAAATGCTAAGTGTTAATTTCTAATTGCAAGTAGTAACTGTAATTTGTTTGTGCATACTGTGTGAGGCTTGCAGAGCTAAGTGCAATTGATTGTAAGAGACTTTGGAAGGCTTTGTGTTGTAACTCAAGGAAGGAGGATCTAGCGGGGTGCATAGATCTCCTATCCTCTACAGAGTAAGATCTCAAGGCTCTATGCATGTAGTTGATTGACCGAAGATAATAAAAAGACAACGAGTTGGTGGATGTATCCCAAGGGTGGGGGTGAACCACGTATATCCTGTGTTGTGAATTCTTTGTGCTTTATGATTTTTCTTTTTTTTATATGATTAAATGCTTAGTGCATTGTTAGATGATGAATGAATTTGATATGGTAGCTTAGTGCTCAATAATGTGAATGAATGCTAGATTTGATCTATGTTAGTATGCTTATTGCTTGGAGTTATTGAATCTATGTGAATACTACATCGATCTGTTATTAGGGTTTAGTTGCGTTGTAAAATAAGACTGAATATTAATGAACTATAACTGCTAAGTGCTTGTTAAGGTGTTGTAATCATAGATCTATGTCCCAGCTAAGGTTGCAAACACTGGAGTCCTGCAACCACCCCTGCCTCTACCTCGGGTGAGACTTCATCTGCTTTGCAGGTGTTGTGGAAAGGGCCGGTAGTTAGGGTTTTCTTGGTGCGTTGTTGTAGCATTGAACCCTGGGTCTACCCTTGTTCCAATAGATATCTTCAGATTGATTTTGATATTGGATTCCATTGTTCCTTATTTGTGACTATGACAGCCTATGGAATATGTATTCTTTGTATTGACTATTCATGGCCATGAACAACTATTTGATATATTTCCACATGGATATGTAGTGTAATTCAGATTGGAAACCATGTGTACAAAGTCATTATGGATTGTAATATTATGATGGGTAACTAGTACTTCCAGCTGAGTCTCCATTACTCCACTTCTTGGAAGTATAATCTATTTCGGCCATCGCAGATACTCCTATAACCTCACACATTAGGGAGCATCTGTTACAACAAATATTTCCTCACCCCATGCAACTTTCTTTGATGGCCTTTCCATTTCCCTATGTAGACTTTAAGTACCCTTTTGTACCTTCCAGAGACAAAAAAGAACATTTTTCCACATATACGCACCCTATCAATTAGACAACAAGTGTATACACAGGTTTCTCCACTACATCCCGTGTACATCGGGTTTCCTACTCAAAATTAAAAGTTATGTTAGGTTTCCATGCCATGTCATGAGATCCATGATCCTTGACCTTCCATATACTGGAAACACTATGGCTGGGCCCTTCAATTCCATTTGAGGGCTATAAATTGAGCTATATCCAAGCCTTGATGAGATTCAACAATCCAAATTTGAGAGCAAAGACACTCTAGAGAAATTTCACTTCATATTGATTATGAATCCCTTTGTCCTTGAAAGTATGAACTCATTTTTCAGCCCCCAAGCTCTTCCTTCTTTGTGATGGAGAACCTCATTGACTCCTTGATATGATCTTTCCTTTGGTGGAGGATTGAAGTGGTAGAGGCCTAGATGGAGGGAATTAGTTTCTTGGTTCCGATATGTGCCATTAAAGAAGTTTGTCACCTATATACTTATGTTGATTAATTTAATAGAAATACTCTTTTCTCATCCAATTAATATCTTGCACATATTTGAATTATTATTCCATGGGTGTATATGTCATGTGTTTTAATGGATTATTCTAATCTATATGCTAAAATTATATATTATCACCATATTCTTGTGTATATTGGTTTTTTAGGACAATTTGTAGGTATAAAGCTTTGAGTTGTGTGCTCAACGGTGGTCTTCATCAAATGTCCAGACGAGGTAGGATCTTGGTCTTGTCTTGTTAGCATTTCATTTATATAGAATACTTTGGATTAGAGTTTATTTCTGCGTGTCATTCCATATGTTGTGGTTTACCCCATGCCATAGAGAGATTTTCCTCATAACACAATTGCATGATGGACTTTGGATCATCTCATAACCTTATGCCCAAAGTAGTGATGGAAACTTTGGGGATGAAAATAACTAAGCCTTACCGTGACCTTTATTCTTTTGATTCCAAAAAGGTGAAATCTCATGGGTTGATCAAATACATTGTGGTCACACCGACTCATCTTCCTGTCAAGAGTGTTATGATGGATGTGGTGGTGGTTGATGTACCTGCAAATTATGGTATGTTTTTATCAAGAACATGGGGAAAACATTTGGGTGGTACAATGAAGATGGACATGGCTTATGCCACTGTATGAATTTTTGGGGGAGAGAATAGGAGGTTATATAGAGAGACAATTTTTTCCTATGTTTTTAGTGATTAGAACAATTTCTTAAATCATCTTATTTATGTTTTTTATGAATACTTGGGTTGTTTCATTCTCTTAGTCAATTATGAGTACAAAGAGACCTCAACTCTTGTAAACCATGTTGTAAACCCTTCCCAAGAAGCCCATGGTACATGGAATATTTATTTTGATGGATCATATTAAATGGATGGAATAAGAGCTGGAGTAGTACTCATTTCCACTAAAAAAAAGGAAATGCATTTTTCCTACAAGCGAGAGTTTGAGGCCACTAACATTGTAGTTGAATATGAGGCCCTAATTATTGGGTTAGACACAACAAGGAAGATTCAGATCATTGCGTTGGTGTCGTTTGGGGAGTCTGAGCTTGTGGTGAAACAAATCAAAGGTGGTTTTCAGACAAGTCATCCCAGGATTTGAGCATACAAAAATCAGGTATAGGATTTAATTGATAATTTTTACAAATATTTTAATAGTACTGCCATCTCAAGAGAATTTAACCAACAAGTTGATTCCTTAGCAGTGGAAAATAGTACCTTTAAAACCCCTGTTGTCCCCAAAATGAGATATGATATTGATATGAGATACAAACCTTCCATTCCTGATAACATAAAAAATTTCAAAGTGTTTGAAGATGGCCAACAGATCAAAAATTGCATGGAGGTCATAGATGAATTTGATAACATCCATGTAGATTGATATGATGAAGAAAATATGGAACCCATGAATGAAAGGGGAATTAAAATGACCTATGATTTTAGAGAATTCATGATGGGGCATAAGGTTCTTCAATTAAAAAATAATTTTATTCCTAAAGGATTGGTGCCCCTAAAACAATGTTTTGATAGAAATGATGTACCCATAAAGCCCACAGTTCTCTCCAAAGAAACCAACATTGAAGAATGCAACATTGGGACAAAGAAGAAACCAAAATACATAAATCTTTCTAAAGAGATCCCTACCAATCATAAGGGAAAATAACTGAAATTGTTTAAATAATACATGGATGTCTTTGCTTGGAAGTACAAGGACCTAAATACCTATGATACCAACATCATACAACATAGAATAACACTCAATCTTGGTATTTTTGTTCTAAGACTTTTGCGACCATTGTTTTGATCAGAAAGTTCTTTCAGATTCATCACATAAGTTTTTGATATTTGACGTTTCACACCAAACCAGTGTGGTCCATCATCAGGAAAAATATATTATGAGATAAGAAGGAAAAAAGATATAACAAGTGTAAATAAATACTTGAAAAGTTGTTTATGAAGAGTCGACATATGAAATCAGGTGAAATTATATATTTGTTTGTTTATTAATTATTAATTTATTAATTATTTATTTGTTTGTTAAGAGTCGATTTATTAAAATGAAATAAAAAAATAAGACTTAATTTTATTTTATTTTATTTTTATTTTTAAATTAATATCTTGAATTAGTCATATTGGTTAGTGTTGGGATCCAATTTTCTCCTGATTTTCTCCTGATTTCATATGTCGGCTCTTCATAAACAACTTTTCAAGTATTTATTTACACTTGTTATATCTTTTTTCCTTCTTATCTCATAATATATTTTTCCTGATGATGGACCACACTGGTTTGGTCCGAAACATCAAATATCAAAAACTTATGCGATGAATCCGAAAGAACTTTCTGATCACTCAATCCTGGTACCAATCCTTTTAGAGAAAATTTAAGACAAGTTGATCCCTTGTTACTGCATACAATTGAAAAGGAGGTAAGGAAATTACTTGATTCACAAATCATCATTCCCACTAGTTATTTTGAATGGGTGGAAAAATTGGTTCTAGTTAGGAAGAAGAGTGGAGAGATAAGGCTTTGCATGGAATTCAGAAATATGAATAAATTCTCTCTAAAGGACAATTACCCTTTTCAAAATATGGATCGTATACATTAAAAAGTAGTGGTAGTTGACAGGATATCCATGATGGATGCTTTCTAGGGATATAACTAGGCGGAAATGCATCCTGATGATAGGGAAAAGATATCTTTCACAACCCCTTGGGTAAATTTCATGTATGATAAAATTACTTTTGGTTTGATAAATGCAGAAGAAACTTTCCAACAAGCTATGGATATATCCTTTGTGGGAGAAAAGGACAGATGCATTTTCATTTACCTTGATGACATTACTATTTTATCCAAGACTGATGATTATCACATGAAGCACTTAAAGCAAACCTTTGTGAAGTACAAAAAAAATTGTCTATCATTGAATACAAAGAAGTATTATTTTTTTATGCCTGAGGGGAACATCTTGGTACATATTGTGTCAAAAGAGGGAGTGGAGAGAGATATTTAAAGACTGGAGGATATAATATTGAACGCTCTGCCTAGAAATAAAAAAAGAGATACAATCCTTCATAGGAACGATCAACTTCCTGGGGATATTTGTGCCAAATTTTTCTAAGATGGTAAGGTATATCAATAACATTTTGAAGAAGGATCGGAAAGTAAAGTGGAAAACCAAAGCTAAATAATCCTTTCAAATAAATAAAAAAACTTGGGAGAATCACCTGTGTTAGTCATCCCAAACTATGACAAAGACTCTCTTGTCTTCTCTTTTTCTTTAGAACATACTTTAGTTGTTGTCCTATTACAAAGAATCATGAAAATAAGGAGCAGCCTATAACTTTCTTCAACAAAAATTTAAGAGATGTGGAATGAAAATATGGTAATCTATAGGAACAAGCATATGCCCTTGTTAAAGCATTGAAGGCTTTCAGAGACTATATATTGCACTAAAAAAAATTTAAATTCATCCTACTAGTGTAATAAAAGACATACTTACTCAACTAGACAGTGAAGGAAGAAGAGGTAAATGGATTTCCAAACTCTAAGAATATGATTTGGAGATCAAAACCACCAAGTTGATAAAGGGATGATGACTGGACAAACTCATGGATACATCAAATTGAAAATCCCTTGATATAACTTCTCTAACAGCAGACATCATGGAAACATAACAAGCAGGAGATGAAACACAAGAAACATTTTCCAAGATAAATCATAAGTTTGTTCAATCTGATTGGTATAAAGATGTGATTTTATACCTTCAAAATTTAAGCTGCTCATTGGCATGGGACCAAGCTAAGGCCAAGTATATCAAACTCAAGGCTGTGAAGTATTTATTTTTGGGAGAAAAGTTGTTCTGGAAAGACACGAGAGGAGTATTGTTGAATTTCCTTACTGAAGAAGAAATTGAGGATATTATTCATG
The DNA here is from genome assembly GCA_032191745.1 of Picea mariana. Taxonomy (NCBI): domain Eukaryota; kingdom Viridiplantae; phylum Streptophyta; class Pinopsida; order Pinales; family Pinaceae; genus Picea; species Picea mariana. The sequence goes on along the minus strand of JASDQU010946724.1, from coordinate 33,210 downwards.
AGTTTCACCAAGGGATATATGGAGTCCAATATGCATGGAGAGCCGCTACATATAAAATCTTTAGAACCAGTTATTATTGACCCTCATTGTTTTTTGTTGTTAAGTGCATGGTTAGAGCCTACATAGAATGTCAAATTATTGCAAGAAAGAAGAAATTGCATCCTCTCCCACTCGGGCTTGTCAAAGAAGAAAAACCCTTCCAATAGTGGGGATTAGATTTCATTGGTGAAATCAATCCAAATTTAAGTGGGAAACACAAATGGATCCTGATAGCCACGGACTAATTCACCAAATGGCTAGAGAATATTCCCACCAGGGTAGCAAATGATCAGTCATTATCAAGGTCCTTGAAGAGAACATTTTGGAAAAGTTTGGATGTCATAGAAAGATCATAACTGATAATTCCCAAGACTTCAAGTCCTACAAGCTTATGAAATTCAGTCAAGACTACAATATAGAGATTGGAAATTCCACTTCTTATTATCCACGAGGGAACGATCTGGATGAGTCATCAAACAAGAACCTTATAAATATCATAAAAAAGATGTTGTCCCAAAATAAAAAATCTTGGGATTCCCACTTAAAATATGCAGTCTGGGTAAACTAAGTAAGGATCAATAGGTCCATTGTAACTTATATGTTTCAATTGGTATATGGGTTAGAAGCTATTTTTCCCATCCAAATAATCCTTCTTGTGATGAATTTGCTAAAATATCAAGAGGCAGAGGAAGATGATATGCAAAGAAGAATTAGCCAACTGATTGAAGTCTAACAAGTAAGAGATCAGGTGCAACTAAAATCCCAAGATCATCAAGAAAGAGTGAAAGAAATATTTGATAAGAGGACCAAGGATTATTTTTTATTGAAGGATACCTAGTCCTAAAGTATGATGTCAGAAGGGAAGCAAAGGGAAAAAATGGAAAATTCTATAACATCTAGCTTGGACCTTTCCAGATCGTTGCAGCACAAGACAAAAACACGTATGAACTAGATCAATTGGATGGTGAGATGTTTGGGTCCCCTATAAATGGGAAGTTCCTCAAACATTTTTTACATAATTGAAAGTTTCAAATAATTCTTATCTTGTAAAAATAAATCTTTTTCCATTCATGTTATGTATTTTTAATTTTACTTCATTTAACATATATTGTGCAAGAAAACATTTAGGGATTCAACTTTAAGTTGTTGAGCATTTTTTTCACCTATCAAATAAGTTTTTTAGGTGCATAAGGGATATTTTTTTTTAATGTAGAGTCCATAACACAAAAGAAGAAGGAACTTGGTCTACAGTTCTTAGCATACCACAGGGGTATGTTGTCCCCGTGGAGCCAATGTTAGTATTGTATTTGACTCGGTCATCAGTATTCATATGGGTCGAAACCATGAGGCATATCTCAAGGAGTCAGAAGCTAAAGAAGGGATTGCAAAGCACATGGACCAAAAGGGAATGGAATATGACTGAAATCCCCAAAATTATTAGCAGTGAAAATCAAGCCCTAAGTGCCGAAGGCCAAACTTTCTAAGCATCTAGGCGCTTATCGAGAGAAAAAAGAGAATTAACGCACATTGAATAGGTTGAAGCCCCTCTTCACATGATTATTAGCACGAGACCAAGGATTAAAATATAGTCACTAGCAAAGATGAGGGCTTGATAATATGATAGCTACAAGCGAGCTTGATCTACAGTGGAGGATAGATGTTGCATGGGAAAGATACATATGAGATAGCACGCAATTGGGGTGCGACAATGGTTTTGGGAGCCACCTGTTGAAGAATGGATGGTGTTTCATGGTGGTGATATGGAAAAAAAAAAACACTCCCTAACGTCACAATAGTTTTATTTTGGCTCCTATAGGTTACATTATCCACCAACTCAATACATTTACACCTGCTCACTCAATGCCACCTAGGGCCAACGTAGCAGCTCACCTAGACATCGAGGAAGTTGAAGGAAATCATACATGTCAATAATGCATAATTTTGATCTCGTCAAAGGCAGACACATCTACAAGGAATCCCCCATTGAGACTATGTGTTATAACCCTAAATTTCTCTACACATGCATACATGGCCTTCGCGCTCTTACTTGCATTTTTTACCAAAACATTGTTGAGTAGCTCTTCTTAAAAAACCATTTTGCAGAAGATGTACGTGCCCTGTACCATTATTTCCCATGTACATACTCTTTATGCACCACTATAGCTCACGTGTGTATGCGTACTGAACCATTACAGCCCACGTATACATGCAAAAGTTGCAAGGAATTCGTTTAAATTGACGGGCTATTGGTAGTTTCCTAACTAATCCACCTGATATAGCCTGTCACCCAACCAAGTAACCATCCTTTTTTCATATAAAATGAGCTTTTGGGGTCTCATTTCATATCTAGGCATAAGAACAATGAAACTCTTCCCGATTTCACTTCCCCTCCTTGCCCAATATATTTTTGTCTTTTGTGATAAATTTCCTCAACATTCCCTCATTAGCCCCTTCTTCCTCCATTTAACCCATTCACTTCCCTAGAAGAGATCAGAAGGTTGAGAGGAGAAGTTCGTACAAGGTGCACTTGGAGCATGGTGAAGAGGATCCCAAACTAGGTTTGTGGAATAATGGTCGACTTAGATTGTAAAGGTATAATATTTGTGTTATGAATAAACGAATTATATTTTCCTATCCCAAATGATGGTGTCTTGAATAATTTTATTGATTTATGCATGACATTCTAACATCTAACCCTAACTTATATATGGAATAGCATGCATTCTTTGTCAATATTTGGATGCAGGTCAGCCTTGGGAGGAGGTGTGTAGTCAATGGAATTTCCAAGTGCGAGGAGGTCATCACTAGACGTGGGATTAGAGGTATAGTTACCTGATCTCCTTTTTCTTTTATTTGTTTATATTAGTTTTGGTATGGTTGGGGTAATACAGATAATTAATTAGATTTTAGATGATTAATTGATCTTCCTACATTCTGAACCATGTTGTAGTTAAAGGGGGGTTTGTCTCGCTAGTAGAACTGGCAACCATACTAGGGAAGCCTCTAGGGGTTTTTAGGGGATTTTGGGTTGTTTGATTGGTTTGTTTTCCTTTCAATTTTATGTCGAGTTTTCTGAGTCTGTCAAGGGACTTTGGTTACCTTCAGGTGAAATACCAGTTGTCCCTTCCCTGTAAGACTATCTGATCTTTTCTTTTTTGGAAATATACAGAGGTGTATGTGCCCTGTCTTGAGTCAACCCACATACATGCGTTCTCTTCTTAGTAAACAACCTGTGTACATACAGAGGTTGCTGATGCAACAACCCGCGTATTTGTTTTAAGAAAAAAAAAATTAAAAAGAGGG
>JASDQU010946724.1:13125-29768 GCA_032191745.1 Picea mariana | reverse complement strand
CTTCTGTGTTCCAACGCTGTTTCAGCACTGTTTTTCAGCGTCTGTGTTTGCATTTGTGTTGCAGCATGTTTCAGCATCTGTTCTTCATAAACAATCGATTGCCATCAATGACAACCTTGATCATCTGCGCCTTGATCATCTGCGTCATCTCTGTTGTAGCCATATTTCCAACAAGTATGAACCATCAGATCACTCTATGTCAAGAACATATCGTTACCGTCGGATTTCCTAACTACAAATGCATACTAATGCATACTAAAGAAACACACTAATAAACACACTTTTACCTAACGACACATTAGACCAAGTAGATATCAACTAACTCCTAAGTGTCTAAATACCCTAACACTATTGTCCAATGCTCCTTCCCTAGTTTTGACATATATATGCTCGAAACTCCCACTGTTTGTGCAATGTTTGGTCTAGTACAGACCATTGCATACATCAAACTTCCAAATACACTATCATATGGAACATGGGACATGTACTCTTCATCTTCATGTGTCTTGGGACACTGTTTTGAAAATAACTTTACACCTATAGGAATAGGAACCTTAACCAGTTTACTTTATTGCATATTAAAACTTTGCAATATTGTCTCAACATATTTTCTTTTATTCAACCAAAGTTCCATGTTTGTACGATCTATTTTAATCTCCATTCCTAGAATAAAGTTAGAAAAACTGAGATCCTTCATGTCAAATTTGGAGGATAGTTGTGATTTCACCTCCTTGATAACATCCATGTTATTTACTACTAGAAACATGTCATTGACATACAACACTACATCAATAAAGTTATTACCAACCTTCTTGGAATATACATAGTGATCATCCATGATTCTCACAAATCCCAGTCTAAGGATGTATGTTTCAAAATTTTGGGACCACATCCTAGGTGATTGCTCCAGCCATATAGTGACTTCTTTAGCTTATAGACTAGCTATTTCTTTTTCTTCATTGCAAAGCCTTATGTTTGTTTCGTGTAGATTTCTTCTTCCATATCCCCATGTAGGAATTTTTTCTTCACATCCATCTGTTCTATTTCAAAATCAAAATCAATAGAAACAGATAAAATAAATGTAATAGAATTTAACTTGGAAACAAGAGAAAACATTTCACCAAAGTGAATTCTCTCTACCTGGGAATAACCTTTTTCTACTAACCAAGATTTATATTTCTCCACTTTTCCTTATGAATTCAACTTCTTCTTAAACACCCATTTTCTTTCAGTGACCTTTCTTCTAGTTGGAAACTCAACTAGACCCCATGCCTCATTCTTATCCAAGGAATCCCTCTCTTCAACCATGTCCTTCTTCTAGAGTTCACTTTCCTTAGAATTCACTACTTCCTTGATAGTTATGGGATCACCATCATCGATAGAAAAAGAAAAATTATCATGAGAATTAGGTGGACTATACCTTTCTGGTTTCCTTCTTTCCCTCATTGATCTCCTATATACTGGAGTATGAGGTTATTCTTCTTTTGATTCATCTTCTTCCATTGGTTCAGATTTTGCATCATCTAACTCAAACTCTATTTCCTCGGGTTCTTCTTTCCTTGGTAGGAATTCCTATTTGGGAGCATCTTTAACCTCTCAAAAATCAACATCTCGACTATAAACAATCTTCTTGTTTTCTGGGTTCCAAAGCTTATAACCTTTCATACCATCTTTATAACCAATAAACATACACTTTCTAGCTTTATTATTCAACTAAATCCTATTTTCCTTTGGAACACGTACATAATCATCACAACCAAACACTCTAATATGTTCAAAGGAGGGTTTCTTACCATTCCATATCTCGTGTGGATTTGTTTCCACCAACATTGTTGAGGGTGATCTATTTACCAGGTAACATGAAATACCCACTGCCTCTACCCAAAATTATTGTCCTAACTCGACACCACTAAACATGCTCCTTTATTTTTCTATCAATGTCATGTTCATCCTTTATACAACCCCATTATATTTAGGTTTGTATGGAATAGTCTTCTACCTTTCTATACCAAACCTCTTACAAAACTCTTAGAATTAATTCCCACAGAATTATCCACCATTATCTGTCCTCAACACCTTTATTTTCTTCTTTTTCTGATTTTCTACTAGAGCCTTGTTGGGATGATATAGTGGTCTATATTCCTCATAATTTATTATCAATATGGGTAAGTAAACTTATGGGACACAAGAAAAATATGTGTAGAAATAGTCTTGAAATTTCCTATGAACTCCTACTAAAAATCAAGCAATAAAATGTAAAACTCACAATAAAAAATCAACTCCTATGTTCTTAGTCACTTAGACTTTATCGTCAAATGGTAGGGACTTAAATTGAAAGAAGGAACTATGTGTGCTTTCTTACAAACGCACTTTGTCTTGGTTAAATAGGTTCTAAAATTAGAAAGGAACATTTCTAAATGTAAGTGAACGGATAGCTAGAGATAAACTCAAAATACTAAAATGAAATGTGCAAGCAAGAAAACCTACAGAATTTTTTTAATCTTTAGTATACCCTGTGAGAAATATTGGTATAGCACAGTGATGGCAGAGCATTCAATTATTTGGTTGTATTTACATCATCATCCTAAACAGTTACTCACCATACATAAAGCAACAATGTATGTGATATAAAATTATTTATCTACAGGAAATTACAACAAATGTAACCTTATAGGAAACAAAAACAAATATGAAAGAAACTAATAAGAAGTACTTCCACTACACACACTGATCAAATATGTAGACAACACATACATGGGGCCCTGTTGGATATTCTTCCGATTAAACTCAAAACTTAAAAAAACTTCAACACATGAAAATGATTTAGAACTTTATTATATTAACTGTAAGGCAACGATCAACAATTACAATTTGTATTCAGGTTCATAGTCATTCCCTCACTAATCTCCATTCCCCCCTGTATTTTTCTTTGAATATTATTTATAAAAAATATTAAATAACCGATTCCCCAATCCTATAACTATCCTNCATGAAAATGATTTAGAACTTTATTATATTAACTGTAAGGCAACGATCAACAATTACAATTTGTATTCAGGTTCATAGTCATTCCCTCACTAATCTCCATTCCCCCCTGTATTTTTCTTTGAATATTATTTATAAAAAATATTAAATAACCAATTCCCCAATCCTATAACTATCCAATCAGATCAAAGATGGGTTTTATAAATTAAGAAAGTTGAAAATCGGTCGCTACTGGAAATTTTCGCAAATTATGTTCTAAAGAACCGATCATACAACCCACTTAATGCATTTTTTTGGGAAATTTTTCTCACTCATTTCCCCTTATTTATCACAAAACCAATGTCATTAAATTAGTTGATTCATACTCATCACTCCAGAAATTGCCTCTGAATATCACTGCTCAATACACACTAGTTTTTTTTTTTTAAATGGATAACAAGAAATATGGGTCAGATCTCCATTATAGTGTTGCACATGGTTGTTCTTTGATATTATAGATTGGTTCCTTAATATTATAACAATTTGATCCTTTCTCCTTGATTTTAGCATCGAATCCCCAATTCTATAAGTGAACTACACATTTCCTATGATAACATACTGCGAATTTCTTGTAATAAAGGACTCTGTATTTTCTGTAATAATAGACGGTGGATTTCCTACAGATATCCTGTAATAGCTGTCAACTAAATTTTGACTATCATCTACCACCAGGTGCTAAGAACCATAGAAAGGATAAAATATGTATCTAACCATCTCCAGAGATTGGTGAATTACCTCCAAGTGAAAATATTTACTTAGAACGAACCAAACTATATCAACCTACAATTCATGTAATGTCTAAGGAAACAAAGTCATTTATTGTAATTACTGAATTATAGGTAATTCACCTAAGAAATATCCCTAAACATTATTTACAAGAGAAAAATGGGAATTAATCTTAAAATAAAAACTTACTACCTTATCCATACTTGTTATTCCATCAATTGAGTGAAAGTAGACAAAAATGGAGGTGTTAAGGTAAAAATGGGGATGAAAGGGGCTAGAAACAAAGTCAAAATTAACACCCAACATCTCCCCCAAACTGAAAGTAAAGCACGTCCTCATGCAATTGCTGACACAAAATTTCAAACTTGTGTTTCTTTAATTCTTCAATTGTCTTCTTTCTCTAAAGTATTGGTTATAGAAGATCCCCCTACTTCTAGTCATGTGTTTCTTCAATTTATCATAGAGTCTCTTATTTTGTTAGATGCCATTTTCTTGCATTCTTCTTAATGAATCCATTGGGTGCTAAATTAGGTTTTCTTTTCACAGACATGGATAAGAATGTTGTAGACAAGGATAAGATTGTTGTATATAGGGATTAATCGATATTTGAAAATTAAAAGGTAGTTGATAGAGGGTAGAATACCTTGTATGACCATTTTAGTGGCTTAACCCAAATGTGTGAAAAAATATAGATCAATAGGGTTTCATCTATGGATCTATTAGACCTTGACGGACCCGCTTGTTCTCTAAATCGTTTAGTTTCTCGGTTTCCTATTTCTACTTTATCTTTAAGCTTACCAGAAGCCATCATATTCGACTCAATTTTTGCAGCGTCATCCTGCATTTGGTTTAGAGTGGCTCCTCTTCTCTCTCGCAAAAGGAGTGCAAAATCTGGTTTGAAAGCCCCTGCGAAAGTTACTTTGGCCACGGGTTGGGACGGTTTAACCTCGGCTGGGATTTTTTTATACAGTTTGTTGAATCTTTGAATAAATTCCATAACTGTTTCTGAATTATTTTTTCTTAAAGACCCAAATTCGGTTAAATAATATAGGTGGTCCTTTCTTTGGCCCCATTGTTTGAGGAAAGCATATTCCAAGGTGTCATAAGACAAGATAGATTCTGCAGGTAGACTCTGAAACCAAGTTCGGACTTGGCCTTTGAAGATTTGAACAAGAATCCTCGAATACACGTCCTCATGTTCGATACCTAGGATGTCTGCGAATTGATCAAAGAAATTAATGTGTCAGCCATGGTCAGATCCCCTTCCCCAGTGAATTTTGGCAAATTTTTTATATAATTTTCGGGAAGGTCATGCAGAGGAACGGGCAATATCAAGGGAGCGTATCTTGCTGCAACTTTTGCGAACACTCTGGGAGGGGGGGGCGGCCCTTGGCCTCCAGCTCCTCCTATAGGAGCTCCTCCCCCTCCTCCTCCGATAACCCCTCCACCTCCTCCTCCGGCGGCTGCCATCGTTATTAGTGGAAAGCCGTAAAGGGGGTTTCAGAAAATTAAAAGTGAATCTTTATTTTCTTCGTGAAGAGGAAAATCCGATGATGAATGATAAGAAACACGAGGACTTGGTTCCTCAGACTTGCAAGAGACAAGATCAGGAGAACTGATGGGTGTGGAAACTGAATGTGTAACACACTCTTCAGAATTAGGTGAGGTCGGGAAATTTAACTGAAGAAAAGATGGTATGTCAATTGCCGACGAACTTTCAAAAGGGCCCTTTCCTTTGTGTACTAAGTGGATTGTCAGATGAATCTCACTCCTAACTTCAGAGCAGTTTGACATTAGATATTTAGTATCAAAGAGAGGACTGCGTGAAGTTGAAGGTTCAGAAGAACTCTTAGTCTTCAATTGTGTATGTTTAAGCTTATAGACTGCAGCGGTTGGCTTAAGAGAGCCTCTTGCCTTTAGAATCTTCTCGGGATCGGTAACGAGTGTAATCTGCTTACCATCCGGGTTTTGTCTGGTATTCCTTCGACCAGATGTCAGTTTATTATTTGTGGAGTCGCCAAGTGAAAGATTGGAAAGCCTTAAAAAGGTGTGTAATCTTTGTTCACTATCAAAGGGTAACACTTTCAACAAAAAAAGAATGTCGTTTTCCTAGGGAAAAAGATTTCGTAACTTCGCTCCCCGGCAAAAGCGCTAAAAATATGTTGTTCCAGAGTCTGTACTTAAGGCTTAGAAGTACAGTGTCTAGGCATCTGAAAGTGGGTAAAGGGTAGAGAGAAGAGAAACGTCAACCTTCGGCAAGGGAAACTAGGGATGATTTTTGTGTTGGCGTTGTCTAGCTTCCAACTGTTCCTGGATGTTTATATCCTGTTCAATCGCTGCCCATGAACGTTCGAGTTCAACCCGTGTAGTGGTTGCTTTAAGAATAGTACCGAAATGGTTTAAGGCAATGTGTGTTTGATTTGATAATCTAGGTTCGATATTGGGCTATGTTGGTACAGGGACAGTCATGGAGGAACAGTAAAATAAGAAAACCTCGGGGGAAATTTGGGTGTTGTCTCAATTTTCAGTCGTATAAAAGAGAGTTTATGGTTTCAGGAATAAAAAGGAATGCAAATCAAAGGCTCTTTCCCGTAACTGAGTTATACTTTTATAAAATGTATGAGGTGGGAGAAAACATTTAGCTGTCTATCAAGTAAGGCTCCTATCAAGGGAGAATCTCACGTATAAACAGAAGAATAAAAATGTAAGGAGATAATCTGATGAAGCATAAAATATATATAGAATTCTGAAAATGTTGACTGGTCTTATACCTGCTGATAGTTGGTACAGAGGAAAAACAGTAAACAATATAGAAAACCAAAATTCATTCACTATAGTAGAGTTTGCACTAAATTATAGCGAAGCATTCATCAGATACGAATATGAAATGAAACGAAATATGAGATACAAGAAAACAAACTCATAACACAGTCGTGATGGAATTGAGAATCTTCGGATTTTCTTTATATTAACTCTCAAAATGTAAAACCTCTATTACAATCAACACAAAAAGGTCCAACCACGTTCCTTTCTTTCTATGGTATATTTATACAGTTTTACAATAAGATGGAATCTCAATCGTTACAAAATTTTCAGTTATGATAGGGAGGAGAGCAATCGCTCCATTTCTTCTTCTCTGTCTTTATTTGGTGCTAGAAGCTTGTCCTCGCGCATGCTCATTATAGGTGACACATATTTCAACCAGCCGATATATCAACCTTGACAGTTCTACTTGACAATTGGCTTCAAAAGAGTAACAATCTTGGGCTAATTGTGGTAACTTGTCTTCCATTTGTCTGTCCATGATGTCGATAGTGCACAATTGCACACTTGGCTTAATCATACATTTATCTATTTGGGCTATGTCTACCATAGTCACTTGTGAGATCTCGACCGAATATCTTTCTTCTTTTTCATTTAAATCAAGTGAGATTTTTTCCATATTCATTTGAATCAATGCCTCGGCATTACCTCTGCTATCAATGCCTAGCAGGTTACCATATATAGAACTGAAAGCCTCTTCTAAGGATTTTGTTACCTTCTTGGCTTGCAGCTTACCTTATGAGATGTTGTGTTCCCTTTCTTTTAATAGAATATTTCCTCTGGTCTACTCTGAAATGGTAAACCATCTTTCAATTTCGAGCATTAAGACATGAAATTTGAGATGAGCTAGAAAAAACAAAGGTGGCTCCAACATAACCCATTGAAGAAGATAATAAAGAAGAGAAGAGTTGGTGGACGTAGCCCCAGGGTGGGGGTGAACCACGTACATGTTGTTTTTCTCTACTTTGTGCAATGTATTGATGTGCTTATATGTTAACGTTCTTAGTGCTTTAATATAGATGAATGATCTGTCGATGTTTAGTGCTTAATAGTATGGATGAATGTTAGATATGACTTATATACATGTTCTTAGTGTTGAATCTATTAAAATCTGATCTATTGCGTCATGCTAAGTGTTGTTAGATGCTATATCTGGTTGAATACTGCATTGTATTGTACGTAGGGTTTAACTTTGATGTAACTAAGAACTGAATATTGATAAATATAATTGTTGAGTGCTCTGTTAAGTGATTAGAATCACAGATCGGTGTCCCAGCTAACGTTGAAGACACTGGAGTTCTGCAACCACCCCTGCCTCTATCTGGGGTGAGACTTCATCTGCTTCGCAGGTGTTGCCGAAAGGGTCGGTAGTTAGGGTTTTGTTGGTGCATTGTTGTAGCGTTGAACCCTGGGTCTGCCCCTGTGCCAACAAATGGTTTTGTTTCTAGGACCTAAAACTATGATTGCTGGGAACTGAGGAAAGAAAAGCTATGTGCAAAAACCTAACCTAAAACTATGATTGTTGGGAACTGAAGAAAGAGAAGCTTTGTCCAAAAACCTGACATGAAATTGTCAAATCTCTGTGCATAGATCTGTCACTCTAGTACACAGTATTCTACTTGATTTATGAAGCTTTGTACTAAATAAAGAAGTCTTATCTAAAGAAAAGAGGTAAGATCTGAATGCTTTGTGCTCTAGTAAAGGTAAGAATAGTGAAAAGTTTTGAGATCTTGAAGCTTTTTTCTCTGCTGAATATACGATTAGTAGAAATTTTTGTTTCTAAAGTATGGATCTAGGTATGTTTGATAAGATTTATCCTAGCTTGAAAATTAGGGCACTGGTAGAATAAAGAAGATTTGATATGAGTATATCTGATAAGAATAGTGAAAGATATGTTATACCTATGCATAGAAAGAATGTTTGGACTAACGAATGGATGCAGGACCCTAGAAAGAATTTGTTGCAGGTTAACTACCATGATCCTAGCATGCAATACAAGAGAGGTTGGGGATCATTTAAAAGAAGAAGAGGTTTAACCCTTTGTTACAGGTGCACAAGACCGGGAGATCTAGCTAAGGAATGCCCTAGAAAGAGACCTAGTTGCCTATGTTGCAAGGCTATGGACCATGAAGTATTGGATTGCCCTAGAATGATTGCTAAGGTTGAAATAATGAATATGAAACAAGAAAACCCTAAAGTAGATCTAGAAACTGAGATTATGACAGAACCCCAAAAAGGATCAGAGAAATTATTACTACAGATGCAAGGAACCCTGAATGACCACCGACATGTCATCTTATCAGAGATATTTAAAGAAAAAGAGTACATTGAATCAAGAATAGGAGACTTCAACATTGACTTTGTTATGGAGGAGGAAACACAAGTGAATATCATGATAGAAAGAACTTGGGAAATTCTAGGAAAGCCTGCTATGACTCCCTCATTGGGAGGAATAGGATTATTCAAAGGAAATTTGATAACCCTATGTGGAAGACTTACCAGGATATCTATGAGTGCTCACGGAACTTAGACAGAGGAAGAATTTGAAGTTGTTAAATTTATTGAGAACATCGCTCCATTTGCTATGTTACTAGGAAAACCTTGGATTGAAGGAGATCGGGCCAGAGGAAAAGAAGAAGAAATCTTAGAGCAGAAGAAGAAAGAGTTAAAATATTTCATGACTAGGAGGATTGCACACTTGATTGAAGAACAAGAGAACCAGGCGAAGCTATTTCAAACCAGAAATTTGGATGTCGAAGTTGGAAGAACATTAGAAGACCCACAAAATACTGAAGTACCTATTCTAGGTACATATGAAGTATCACCCTTGATTTCTAGGAAGGAACCTCAACAACGTGAAGTTACTCTGCCGAAAGAAAATAAGAATCAGAATGAAAAAATGAATTCTGAGACGAAGCTCACTGGAAAGAAGGCTAGCAAACTACATAAGAAGAGAGCTAATATTGAAAAGTTACAGAAGATTCCTGAGCGAACTTCGCAGAAGGAAAATTTGCAAAATTGGAGCTTCGTCGGAATATGATAACAATGTCACATGGTACTTCGCCATGGCCAAGAAATATAATCATTGGAACAGTATCATCGTTCGACCGATGGCCCGAATGGGTAGAAAATAATTTATGGTTAGAAAGTTCGCCACTAGAACATTAGGACCACACCACAATGGACATAATTGAGTTACTGAAGACTTCTCACCCATTGTAAGAGATCCATTGTCGATTTATCTATTTATCCCATCATGCCACGCAATGAGAACACTTTTTCCAATCGTGACTATCAGAGCTTGCAACATAGTTGATTTCGCACAGTGACCACCGCGTTAGTGCCATCTATCCATTGCATCAAACATTTACTCTTCGAACCTAAGACATTCAACCACGAGTGTGCATGTTGGACGACCTTAGCGCTGCAGAGAAAATTGTCAAAGAATTTATTATTGACCTAATGATTGAAAGGGTAATGTCTAAAAGAGCGATGTCTGCAAGTATTCAAGCATCAACGACGAGAGGACTGCAAGCCTCTCCATTGACTTCTCGTGGAGCTGGATCATCCCAACCATCGGCATAAAAGAGAACCAAACACAGAGATGACCTAGCCAACGCGAAGTTGATCCCATCCATATTGCCCGATTACATCCCACCTCTGGCCAGCGTAGTGAGTTGAGATAGTGTGCCAAGAGAATTTAAGTACACCATGGTTACTGCATTACTCCCGAAGGGGATACGCGCAGTTTGTGCACAACAGGATAATATCATAGCGTTGAATTTCAGTGACTTCAACCTCGGAGATCGCAAAAACTACAGTATGCTTTCCCTGTATAAGTACTTGACCAAGACAAAGGGGAAGAACTCAAAGATAATCCCTCAGTCATGACAATAAACCTTATGCATTACACTCTGTTAAATGTCATGAAGATCCCACACTTCAGAAGGCACCAGGAAGTGAATGCCTGTGTCAATTTATTGCTTTCATGTTACCATGGTGGTTACTTATGGCTAGATAGTCAGACTATAGTTGACCCAACGTTGATCCATAGGATCACAGAGTTAAGTATGCAAGGACCCAACCCAGACGATTTCTATCCAGGAAAATCCACAGACCGCGCGCTAGCACATAAAATCAAGGATACATATAGCGATGTCGAAAAGGGAATGCGGGGCTACAAGGTAGCCTCCATCCAGAATGGTGCGGTGCACCTCGCTTGTCAGTTAATTGCAGGAAATTTAGTAAGGAAGAATAGACCTATGCAGGTCACAAGCTTTCTTGTTGACCTCATGGGGAAGTGCATAGAAGGTTTACATATGAACTAGGTGCAGTACCTAGTGAATCAGTTGGAGCTAGACTGTCGTGAAGCCTAGGATCAAGGCTATGAGTTCCATTCTAGTTGGATCTTGATCCTTATCACTTTTGTTTCCTGGGAGATATTGGAAGGTGCGACCTTCCTGGATATTGACCCATTCAAACCACTTGCTGCGAAGTTCGCTACCCTTTGGTACTCAAGTGATATGAACAAACAATGGCAGTCAAACACTTTTTTTTATACCTACTACCTTCAGTTGAAGAGAGCCATAGAAGAAAAACCTCGCATGTCTCCGAACACCTTGCAAAGTTTCCAACCTCTGATAAAGTTCTACGTAGATCGACACTTCATCTACCTTACAGTGTGAGCCAATGAAAATAAGGAGCAGCTGCAGTCGTACTACAAGCTCACGGAAGAGGATATTTAAGAGATCACTAAGGACTGGTCGATAGACCTCCTTATTCCAGCAGACCTTGCTGAGATGTCTGACCTTGACAGCCCAGAAATTGTGCATGATACACCCAGACCCAGCAAAATGAAGAATACCAAAGAGGTCCAAGACCTAAGCAATGCCTCAGGAAAGACTGCTTCAGTATCACCTGACCGAGGGGGTGAGGACGAAGAAATAAATGGCATAGGAGATGAACAGAAGAAAGGTGAATTAATGTCATCGAGAGATGAGACCGATCCCCTGAAGAAGAGGAAGGTTTCTCCCCCAAAACCTTCTTCCCGGAATAAATCAAGAGCCACTATGACCAAGATGAAGACTATGCTTACTACTGTTTACTTTGACTTCATCATAGCTGCCCTTGATGACGCTTCACTGGAAATTGTGGAGAAACAAGAAGCTAAGTAGGAGGAAATGTATGACAGACTTAAGGTTGACTTCTCAGGGGTACAGCAGGCCCTTCAGTCCAGCCGTGTAGTGTCCACTATGCCCCTTTCATCAGGAGAACCAGAGTTTGGGGATGAGCCATCCCAACTCCTCCGATTAGCTGATGCGGTCGAAGCTCATCTTCATCGCGCAAAAGAAGAAGTAGAAAAATCTACCTAGACCTTGAATCAAGTATAGGGCGACATTGTAGAACAATGAATAATTGTAGAAAATAAGAAGGTTACTCTCCAGGCCAAATTTGAAGTGGAGAAAGAACAGATGCAACAAGAGAAAGAACAGTTGCTCCCAAAGAAGCTTGAAGTAAAAGAAGAAGTAAACAGAGCCCTCCACTCTATGATAGGCTTAGAGCTACAGGCTGAAGACTAAGTCACACATCAAGTAGAGAGGCTCACAGAATCTATCCAGTAGCTACATCAACGAATAACAGATTTAGAGATCTGCACTATACTTGACACCCTGCAGGATGTAAGGGAAAAAAGGGAAGCAACTGCTCGAAGCATAGTTGAAAGAATAAAAGTCCTTGCCATGGAATGCAAGAACCTTAGTGATCATAGTGCCCAAACCTATGAGCAACTAACTAAGAATCCAAAACTGAAGGCACTAGATTCACAACTCCAAGAGGTGAAGTATCAAGTAGAAACGATACAGGCGCAGTTGAAGCCCCTGTCAGCTATGGAAATAATGAAGCGATCCCAAGAGCAGCGCACTGCCCAGTAGAAGGTCCATACTATTTAGAGAAGAGTTATGGAAGTAACTCAAAGGCTCCAACCTGTACAAGACAAGGCTTACCAACTGTTCACAGAAATCGAAGGCCGAAGAGCGGAACTGGAGCAAGTTGTCACTACAGCTGAACAACGCCTCGAAGGACCTGTTAACAACGCATTCATATAAGAGTTCACTGAACAGGAGGTTGTAGCACCACAACAAGTTGAATCATCTCAAGCCAATATCAAAGCTTTTGAAGTAGGATTATTCAGATCAAAGTGACTCGGGATGAGTCACAAGTGAGTGTTGGGGGCCTATTGGCCCTTGACCAAGTTTTAAGGATTCTTGGTCATGTTTGACCTAATTTTGGGTCTTTGACAGGCTATCGAAGGTGGAGCGCAAGATGAAGCGGAGATTGCAGAATCTTGAGCCCTTTTAGGGCCCTTTCTAGGATTTGGGATTATGTAACGGATATGGGAATGTCGGCCCATGAGTTCACCTATGCTTAGGTCTATTTTGTATGTATAAATAGATGTTAAGGTGATGTAGTGAACGACGAATGGCTGAGTGCTAGAGTTGGATCTATGTGATAAAGAGTTGTAACTGCTTTGGTGCATACTATGTGAGACTTGCAGGGCTATGTGCAAGTCATTGTAAGAGAGTGTAGAAGGTTGCGTGCTTAGATCTACTCAGGGAAGGAGGATCTAGTGAGCTGTGTAAATATCCTGTCCTCTGCGGAGTAAGGTTTTTGAGGATTTGTGCATGTAACCCATGGAAGAAGATAATAAAGAAGAGAATATTTGGTGGACGTATCCCCAGGGTGGGGGTGAACCACGTACATGTTGTGTTGCTCTGCTTTGCGCAATGTGTTGATGTGCTTATATGTTAACTTGCTTAGTGCTTTAATACATCAATGATCTGTCAATGCTTAGTTATTAATAGTATGGATAAATGTTAGATATGACTTATATACATGTGCTTGGTGTTGAATCTGTTAAGATCTGATCTGTTGCATCATGCTAAGTGTTGTTAGAATCTAGATCTAGTTGAATACTGCTCTATACTGTAATTAGGGTTTAACTGCGATGTAACTAAGAATTGAATATTGATAAATATAATTGTTGAGTACTCTGTTAAATGATTAGAATCATAGATATGTGTCACAGCTAAGGTTGCATACACTCGATTCCTGCAACGACCCCTGCCTCTACCTCGGGTGAGACTTCATCTACTTCGCAGGTGTTGCCGAAAGGGCCGGTAGTTAGGGTTTTTTTGGTGCGTTGTTGTAGCGTTGAACCCTGGGTTTTTCACTATGCCAATACTGCTTGAAGCCAAAATTCAATATGATTCTTGTTTCCTCGATTTGATATAGTTTTCATGTCATGAAGTTCTTCAGAAAATTTATCATCATATGCCTAAGTACACAAGGGATCCAGTGAAAAGAATCCAAGAAACTCTTCAAATTATGGCTCTAGTATCTGCTCCTCATCTAAAGTTATCCATGACTCATTGATCTTGTCTTCTTGTTTATAAGGATTAGAAGAAAATTCTAAGTCCTCTTCTTGTGTGGAATGTGATCCAGATGGATATCAGTGGCCACCCACCTATTCCAACTGGCTCAAAACAATTTTCTAGCAAGTTACTATTTTTAGTATTTGTTTGGTTCCTAAACTTTCGGGGCCATTTTGAGGGCCTAAATGAAGATTTTTTGGGATCAAACACATCAATGATATATGACGGCTCTAATTAATCCCCCAAAATGAATATCCTTGACGATACCTTTTCATCGAGCTATCATGTGCCCCAAACAGAGATCGTATGCCAAAGTTACGCCCCCTAGAAGTTGATATACCAAAGTACCCAAAATGGGTTCCACAAAACTGTTTTCTTTTCATCTTCTGGGGTTAGGGGTTTGGATTTTATTGATGTTAAAAATTCCTTGGAGCCTCATTGTAAAACAAATATTCTTTTGGATGCAAGTAGTTGTCACATCTCTTCTCAGAGATAATATGCCACCATTCTAGCAAGTCTTTCACTCTGTATTTCTATAGTTTTTGTACATTTCGCTCACTAATAGAAATTGTGTATTACTGTATATCTGTGCCTCTTGTTATATTTTATATATATATCATTTCATGTCGAAAATAATTTGAATCAGTGGTATCAAATTAGGCTTCTCTTGATCATTTTTCAGTGCATGTCCCCAACGAGGTCCAAGTATAGAAAGTTGGGTCTCGATCTTGTCTCTCTTGAGGAAAATCACTCTCATATTCCCAAGAAACCCTCCATGGTGGAAGAAAAGAAAAATGACGGAGAAGAATATTCTATTAATCTATTTCTTGAGCAAGCTCTCACAGGATAGAGGGACGAAATGATGGAGAATTTTTCCCACATCCTTCAATGCCTATCGATAGCAGCAAGATTATCTTCATCAAGCAGCCACTTTGGAAGAACCTCTCCTTTCAAGGTACATGTTAATTTTTGTATTCCCGTATTTGAAGGTTAGATAGATGTGGATTCCCTAGACAAATGGTTAAATCTACTAGGATTTTATTTCTTTGTTCACAATTTTTCCAACAGGGAAAAGATCACCTTTTCACTCCTTAAGACTCTCCCCATGTCAAACATTGGTGGGAAACTCACTGGGAGAAAATTTCCACAA
The DNA here is from genome assembly GCA_032191745.1 of Picea mariana. NCBI lineage: Eukaryota > Viridiplantae > Streptophyta > Pinopsida > Pinales > Pinaceae > Picea > Picea mariana. The sequence goes on along the minus strand of JASDQU010946724.1, from coordinate 14,615 downwards.
AGGAGTCTGGAATATATGGGGTCGATCCCACTGGGGATTGTTTTGTAAATGCGGTCAAGGAACAATATTACCCTGCTAGAAACTATGAAGACCAGTACATGAGATGGACCATGCTGCATCAAGAGAGGGGCCAAGTAGTGTCGAAGTTCACCAATACCTTTCATACCTTGTGCACCAAGTTGGGTATCAAAGACTCTGATAGACATTTCATTCTGAAATACCGTGGGGATCTACACAAAGACATCCAAATTGAAATGGATTTTCTCGACATCTCATCACTCGATGCTACTTATCAATATGTTGTTAAAATCGATCAAAAATTTAAGCACCAGAACAAGAGGGAGTTTGGGTCTAAAAATACACAACAACCAAAGTATGGTAAATAAGGCCCTAAAAAACAACATTTAGAAAACCATTCCAAGCCACGGGAAAACAAGGGTAATAGAAAAATGAAGAACGAAACTGGAAAATGGTGCGATTTCCTCAAAATCCCCTGGCACAAAACCGATGAATGTCACTCAAAACTATCATTTGTGGTTGATATCAAAGAGAAAGAGTTGAACCAGATTTAGAATCTAATTTAGAAAATAATGGGAGAAGACAAATCATCGATGCAGACCCCACTACCATTGTCACAACCGCAACAATTCAACTAGAAGAACCAATAGATACTGAGGAGGGAGAGCGCCTTTTTCATTCACATATGTGGGTGAACGGGACGGTGCTGCATTTTATTTTTAATATCTAAAGCCAGAAAACCCTCGTCTCAGCAGTGGTTGTCAAGCAGTTGGAATTGTCGGCAACACCACGTTCGCATCCACACAACATCGGGTGGCTTCACCAGGGACATGATCTTCATGTCAGCCGGAAGTGTTGATTTTCATACAACATCAATCCCTTCAAGGATGAGGTATTATGTGATGTTTCCCAATTAGATGTATGTGATGTTATCTTGGGACAACCATATATGTAGAAGCGCCATGCTATTTATGAGTCTCGACCCCGTAGTGTCATTGTTTCTCCAGGGGGTCATCTCTATAGGATACCAGAGGTAGTTCCAACTACCTTCCCACCTAAACAATGTCGTAAGGTGGTATCTCATACTACAAAACTCAACCTCTTCACAATCTGTTCAAAATGTGAACAAAAGAACACCGCAACCATTACAGACTCAGTTCAAACACCTTTTGTTCAACAGAAGCAAGTCGACAAGATTGAATCCAAGCACAAGGATTCCTTTTGCACACATTCATCTCATGTAGCCAAATTGGTTAAAAATTTCCAAACCTTCCAGCCACAGTTTCGTGATAGCCTTCAAGAAGCTAAGCATCGCAATTTCACCAACAAGGAAAGCATATCATCAAGGTTCAGATTCAACAAGCACTTTCCCCTCTCCCCCGGGAACTCAACGTAGTGGAGACCATTTCTTACTAATGAGGGAGGATTGATCCAAATGGATATCAGTGTCCACCCACCTATTCCAATTGGCT